>JAVJIF010025123.1:0-52926 GCA_038442645.1 Agave tequilana | reverse complement strand
ACGACATCGCGGTGAAAAGTCGCATTAAAGGAGATCACATAGCTGATCTGAAGGTGGTCTTTCGACATCATGCGTGCTCATCAATTGAAGATGAACCCCACCAAGTCCTTCCTGGGGGTAGCCAGTGGCAAATTCCTAGGGTTTTGTTGTGACTTCCACAGGAATCCATTTGGATCCAGAGAAAGTCCGCGCTATCCAAGAGATGCAACCCCCCCAGAAGCCTCAAGGAGCTCAGGGGATTACAAGGACGATTGGCGTACATCCGCATTCATATCAAACCTTTCCGGGAGATGCCAACCCTTCGCCAAGCTGATGAAAAAGGGTGTTCATTCATTTGGGACGACGCTTTCGAAAAGCGTTTGAGGAGATCAAACACTACCTCACCCAACCACCAGTCCTTGCAGCTCCGGTATCCGGAAAGCCTTTCCTGGTGTACGTCCGATCAATGGATCATTCTTGGGAGCTCTACTAGCTCAGAATGATGACCAAGGGCGAGAACAAGCAATCTACTACCTAAGTAGAACGATGATCGGAGCCGAACATCGGTACAACCCGATCGAGAAGGAATGTTTGGCACTGGTGTTCGCTATTCAGAAAATGCGACACTATCTGGTGGGCCAAACCATAAATGTCATATCCAAAGTCACCCCCTGAGGTTACTCATGACAAAGCCTTCATCATTGAACGGCCGACTGGCGAAATGGGCTATATTGCTCTCTCAATACGAGATGCACTTCCTACCCCAAAAGCCATTAAAGGACAAGCGGTGGCGGACTTCTTAGCCGAACACCCAGATCCGAGGGCAGCTAAACTCTACGAGGATCTCCCAGACGAGGTCGCCGAAGCCTGCCTGACCCAGACATTGTTCGAAGGACAAGTATGGCAACTTTTCTTCGATGGTGCATCAAGAACAAGCCCTAAGGGACACGCAGTTGCGGGGGTAGGAGTAGTACTCGTCTCCCCACAAAATTATGTGATTCCCCGAGCTATCTCGTTAACCGAGCCCTGCTCCAACATGTGGCGGAATACACGCTCTTTTGATTGGGATGCAATTCGCCGATGAGATTGGCGTTAAAAATCTCGAGGCATACGGTGACTCCAAACTCATCGTCAGCCAAGTTCGCGGAGAGTATGAGGTCAGGCATGAAGATCTAGTACCCTACTACAACGCGACAATCCCACCTGGCCGAGAGGTTTTCAAACTTCTACATCGACCATGTACCCGCAAGCAAAATGCGCATGCAGATGCACTTGCATCCCTTGCTGCCTCCTTAGCTCTTCCAGTTGGAGCAATGGAGAAGTATTCGTCTATAGCCACGACCTATACTGCCCAAAAAGTCCCCTCGGAGACTACCAGAGGTCAACGGGAGATCGTCGCGGTAAGGAAACACTTGAAGTGTCGACCGATCAGAGCTTAAAGACTGGCGATTCCCTAACATTGATTTTGTCTTGTACGCATCTTGCCCGAAGACACCAGGGAGGCGGCTGCCATCCGAAGGAAAGCCTCCAAATTCTACTACAATGCGATTTCGCGAACATTGTATCGTAGATCGCATGACGGGATCCTGCTCCGGTGCCTCTCATCA
The DNA here is from genome assembly GCA_038442645.1 of Agave tequilana. NCBI lineage: Eukaryota > Viridiplantae > Streptophyta > Magnoliopsida > Asparagales > Asparagaceae > Agave > Agave tequilana. The sequence goes on along the minus strand of JAVJIF010025123.1, from coordinate 51,340 downwards.
AAAGAAGCCCACGAAGTGTTGAAAGAAGCCCACGATGGTACGTGTGAGCTCATCAACCTGGCCCGAAGCTGGCAAACCGACTCCAAAGATTGGGTTACTACTGGCCCAAGATGGTTGCCGATGCTGTTGCCTATGCCAAAAGATGTCACGCCTGTCAAATACATGGCGATTTCATCCATCAAGCACCAGGATACCTCCACTCTACGACCTCTACCTGGCCGTTCGAAATGTGGGGATGGACGTGGTTGGTCCTATCAGCCCACCATCATCAAATGGACATCGGTTCATCCTAGAGATAACCGATTACTTCTCAAAGTGGGCCGAAGCTATCCCTTTGAAGGAGGTAAAATCATCTAACGTGATCAAGTTCGTGAAACATTCACGTTATTTACCGCTTCGGTGTGCCTCGGCGGATTGTCCATGACAATGGACCCCAGTTCATCAGCCAGGCTTTTCAGAGATTCTGCGCCAAGTTCAGAATCCAGAGTGTGTCATCAACGGCATACTATCCGCCCGCTAACGGCCTCGCAGAAGCTTTCAATAAGACTATTGGCAAGCTTCTCAAGAAATTCGTCTCGAAAAGTCAACGAGACTGGGACGATAAGTTGGGCGAAGCTTATGGGCCTATCGCACGACTGTGCGAATCCCAACTAAAGCCACGCCATTTTCCTTGGTGTACGGATGCGAAGCCGTCCTTCCACTGGAAATCCAATTCCATCTCTTCGCGTCGCCTTGACAGCGGAGATGACAACAGAGGAGAAGCATCGACAGCGACTCCAGAATTGGAAGCCTTGGACGACAAGCGTCTGCAGGCCCAACAACAAATCGAGCTTTATCAAGCTCGTATCACCAGAGCCTTCAACAAGAAAGTCAAATCGCGAACTTTCAAGAAAGGCGACCTCGTCTTAGCCGTCCGAAAACCCATGGTCATGACGCACAAGACGAAAGGAAAATTCCAACCCAAATGGGAAGGACCGTTTGTAGTAGAGTCAGTCTACTCAAATGGATCGTATCGCCTCATAACCTCAAATGGCGATACACTCATGATGCCAATCAATGGCAAATTCCTGAAGAAATACTATCCCTAGATGGCATTCTTCCACCGATCAAGTTAAAAATACACCTCTGATCAAAACATCCAACGCCTCCGACGGCTAAGGATAGAGGAAAATGTTGGCTTTTAAGCCCAACATAAGTCCTCGACAACTTATCATGCTGAGGGGAATAGCATGGCTAGCCCAACCCAAACGGTAGTTGGTAAAGGCACCTCAAATCCGTTGATAGCTGAGGGTTTGCTAAAAATCCTGCCGATCAGTTAAAAAATACACCTCTGATCAAAAACATCCAACGCCTCCGACGGCTAAGGATAGAGGAAAATGTTGGCTTTTAAGCCCAACATAAGTCCTCGACAACTTATCATGCTGAGGGGAATAGCATGGCTAGCCCAACCCAAACGGTAGTTGGTAAAGGCACCTCAAATCCGTTGATAGCTGAGGGTTTGCTAAAAATCCTAAATGGACTTGATTCCACTCTTCCCTCCAAAAATCCCTTACCAATTCTCATCCATAGAATGGTAGGACCACAAAATGCAATCATTACTATGTTAACACTATACCTCTGGTAATGAATACTCCTCGTCGAGTACAAACCTGGCTTGTTAACTCTGCATAGAGTAACAACTCACTCTCAAATTTGCCAAGTTAACACTATACCTCTGGCACTTCAAATTCTACTTGTCAATTCTCATCAATAGAATGACAGGTCCTCAAATTGCTCCTATCGCAAGCAAATTCTTGTCAAGTTAATATCACACCTCTGACAAACTACTGTTTAAGTTAACATTATACCTCTAAGCGGTACATCGAGTGTCTGTCAAGTTAATATCACACCTCTGACAGTTACCTTTCTTCAGACTTCCATATCGAAGCTGAAATGGACGATGCCAAGTTAACACTACACTTCTAGCATCCGAGTCATTGCTAAGTTCAACAATACACCTATGGCTATGACCTTTCCTCGACTTCTTTAAGCCGAGACGACCAATGCCAAGTTCAACATTACACCTCTAGCATTACTATCACTGTTAAGTTAAACATCACACCTATGACAGTGACGCCCTCAGTTTTCCAAATAAACTGAGATGCTGATGAGTTAGGTTAATATCACACCTCTAACTCACGTCCTTGTCAAGTTAATATTACACTTCTGACAAGATTACTTCTAAAACCGTTAAGTTAATATCACACCTCTAGCGGTAAAAATCTCACTAGATTCCCCACGAGTCTAGTTTCATTTGATATTCTCCCCAATCGAGTATCAAATTCATTTTGGAGGCATTGTTGGTTAACATTACACCGATAAACAATGCTTCCATCAAATCCCCAGCTGATCTTAATCAGTTAATCCCAAATCCTTGATAAAAGTCACCTTCTCTGGGGGTACACACTCTACTTGTCACTTTCTTTATAAAGTGGCGGGTCCACCAAAATCATTCTTTTGCTTCTAAAACAAAACATTCAAGACAACAGAAAGAGGCAAAAGAAAAGTGTCACTTTTATTGATATTCAAGCATATGAAAGTGATACAAAACGCTCTCTTATACAATAAGATGAGTGTTACAATTAAGGAGTACAAAGAAGTCCCTCTCTCTCAGAGGCCGTACTCACTCCTTGAAACCGCATCTGATCCCAGGTGCACAATTGGAACCGATTGCGCCATGGCAATGACACAAAAGTCGAAAGCGCCCTAGCTGAGTAAGCTAAGAGCAATGGTGTTCTTGAGGTCCGGTGGCAACAGAAGGTCCTGCAACCCTTCGTTCAGGCGCGTCTCTTTCCCTAGCAGACCATCCAACGAACATGGAGTCACTCCTGGGGTGAGAGAGGAAGTTTTAGGAGTCATCACAAAGGATGCTACCCTCCACTAGGTCCAGCGGCAGCAGAAAGTCCTCCATTTCATCACCATCCCTTTCCTCTAGCAGGCCATCTAACGGAATGTCCTTGATGTCACTTCTGGGGTAGGGAGAGGAAGAGGATCTCATCCGCCGCCGCAACCGCCGGACCACCCTCGCCGATACTCAGCCTATCCGTCTCTTGCACCAGATCTGAAGAGACCTTGGCGAGGGTTGGGTCCTCGTCAGAGATATAATTTAATCTCTCACAAACGACGAGGACCATAATTTAATCTCTCACAAACGAACGTGGAGCAGGTTCGCCAGCCGATATATTCTTTCTGGGGCCCGGCAAACCTGAAAAAGGACATCAAGCCAACCTGCAAAGAATAAAAAGAGAGTCAGAAAATCTGGAACTCAGTACATTTTTATAAAGGAAACTGAGTAACAGAACGCGGCAGCCATTCAAGACTTCAGACGCGGGAATAACCCGCACAGTCAAACAGACGCGAGTCAAACTGCGCCACGTATAAGATTCAAACGCGGCCTCAGTTTGTACCCGCGCCTAATGCACCAGACGCAAAGAATTTCAGAACGCCAAAAATTGCCATCTCTCTGTTGGGTGAACAGGAGTTGCAAGATTCAGGTCTGAAACGCGCCAAGGCAGTGGCCATGAAACGCAATGGGCAAAGCCAGCGTCAAGTGCCCGCGTTCAGAGAAGTCAAGTCACTGGCACAAATTCCAGAGAAGGAATGCACCGGGACTTCATTCAGACGGTTATGCCAAAGTTCAGGCTATACACATCATCGGGGGACATACCAGCAGAGACCTCTGGCCAGAGTTGGCCTCTCTGCACCCAAACGCAGGGAACAGTCCGACAACTGACCCGTCATGACTATCATGGCGGTCTACCTTTTGAAGGCCAAAGTCACCAAGGGCGATCTCAGGGATATACTGGGAAATGTCCCATTCCATCTTCCGGGGGACAGACATGTGTTGGAAGTAGGACATCGGGAACATCCCTCTCCATGTCTGGAAGAAAGAATCTTCCGCCCTTTATCTCACGGGCCATTTATAGGTCCCCTCAGACACACGACGGCCATCATCATAGATATGATCCCCAAAGAAGAAGGCAGGCTTCTCCAACCTGACGCCGTCATCCGTTTTGAGTGCGGCATCGGTCATAAGTGCCCGAAAGGTCCTCCTGTTAACATTAGAGAGCCTGCGATCCAGTAACTGGTCAGCAGTCACGGGGACACTCATTCTTTGCACAAAGGTCAAGCCCCGGTCGGCACCACCCACGCGGCCAAAGTGGTGCATCTTGGCAAGTGAACCTGAAACATGCGGCACTGCAAAAAGAAAAAGACACTTGGTCAGATACTTTGCCAAAAATAAGGAAGACGCTAAGTGTTCATAATTCAAAACGCAGCCGAGACACTGGACGCAGGAGTTATCATCCGCGTCCAGACCTGCGAACTTGCACCAAAACGCAGAAGAGATACTGGACGCAGGAATTTTTCGAACCCGCGTCCAGACCTGCAAAGCCGCGTTCCGCAAACCAAGACTTATGAAAATTCTAAGTACTTGGACTCAAACGCCAGATTCTACAAAATCGGCGGTTGAAGACACAGAACGCAAGGATCAAATCCGCGTTCTGCAAACCAAGACTTGTGAAATTTCAAAGTGCTTGGACTCAGACGCCAGATTCATCAAATCGGCGCCTGATGGCACAAAACGCGGCACAGAACGCATGGATCAAATCCGCGTTCTGCAAATCGCGTCCAGAGACCTTCACAATTAGAAATGTTCTAAGTGAAGGATCCAGAATGCAGAGTTCACCAGCGTCGGATCATCAGGCCCGCGCCCCGGTTATCATCTCAAGGACAGCGTCCGAGAATCAAACACGATCTTGTGTTAAAGGTTCTTAGGGTTCTATGAACATATTTTAATGGCGGAACCCACGCCGAAGGTACATTTTTACCTCGGAAAACACCCTCCTGCGCAGAGGAAGCATCTCTCTCAGCCTCGGCGGCGGTCGCCCTTGAGGATGATGCAGTCGTTTCGTCTTGGGAGCCATCGATGTTCAGAAATCCGAATTCGAAGATGGACAGATAAACAAACAAGAGGAGGGAAGCTCTCTTTTCTCAGCAAATGCGTTCGGAGAAGAAGATGTGTCTCTCTAACTGTTGCCTTTTATAGGCACAGAGATTCGCGAAGATACGCAGCGTTTGGCCCAATAAACGCTGCAGCGAATCGCTGCCTGACGCGTGGAGCCAAATCATTGTTTGAACAGGGAAGATCATGCGTCGCGACCCCGCCACAAGTCAGAAGTTGACACGTGGAGCAGTTCATTTAATGAACCGGGAGATCCGCGCGCCAAGAGGCGAAATCTCGCCGTTTCCCCAGGCCAGCTGGCGGCGTAATCATGACATGGCACAGGTGCGCGCCCCAAAGTACGCGGCTCTTCGATGGACATGCCCCATCAGCATCATCATAAATGCACCCAGAAATCGCGTCTGCATTTCAAGAGATGCGTCTCTCCAAAGTCCGCGTCCCCTCAAACGGGCCAAACGTCGCGTCTACCCCATGGAAGTCGCGTCTTTAAAGCAGTCTCTGCTTTTTCAAAAAGGAACCTGCGTCCAGTCTCCTGCTTCTGCAAGTCAGTTCAACAGTACACTGACGCGAACAGACAACCAACCACCCCCGCCAAAAGCGCACCCGTGACAGACTAAAAGCAATCGGGGAGGTCTAGACTGTGTATCTAGACACTCAACACGATCAAACTCTGACGGCTTTAAAGAGTTCAACAGTACACTCACGAAGACCAATTCCAGATAAGATCAAGCCCGAAGCATCAACAGTCCAGTCATAAAGGCGAACACGGCTAAGATCCAAAGTATTCCGAAATCCGTCCCATTCAACTGCGGAATATCAGAAACTTTGGAGGGGGTTTTGTAGGCTGTCTAAAAATGACTAAACAGACAAGCCATTAAGGAAGCAGAGTTTCAAACTCTAGACGCGAGAAATCGACGCCCGCGTCTCAGCATTAAGACGCGTTGGCTCTACACCCGCGTCTCAACGTCCAGACGCGTCGGCCCGAAGCCCGCGTCTCAGCATCAAGGCGCGTCGGCCCGACGCCCGCGCCTCAGCGTCCAGACGTAAAGGCCCGAAGCCCGCGTCTCAGCATTAAGGCGCGTTTGGCTCGACGCCCGCGTCTCAACTTCAAGGCGCGTTTGGCTCAACGCCCGCGTCTCAGTTGCAACTGCCCTGATTGCGGGCCAGTCACCGCGCATGTAGCGGGTAGTGGCCCCTCATTCGGGAGCGTTTTCAGGAGGCACCTTCACCCCCTGAGACCCCTATAAATAGCCTTGTTTGCTATGAAGAGGGGATCGAAGCTTTGGAGAAGTCGAGAATTAAGAAGGTCAAGGCATCATCAAGATCGATCAAATCCAGGCAAGAGGATCATCAAGAGGGAAGCACAACTTCAACAACAGACAGAGGGAGGAGACTCTTCAGCGAGCTTACTGAGTACTAGCCGCTCTTCGCCTACCTCCTCTTTGAGAGTTTTGGTAGACGGAGCTGAGTTACTCTTTCTACCGACCGAAGAGAAGGCCCCCGACGGTCCAGGACGGTCATCTGGTCAATGGAGAACAAGATTCACTCTCCACCGCCACACGAAGAACCCAGCATTAAACAAAGGGGGGATTCAAGCTTCAACATCCTCCCTCCCTTGTAACTGGAAGGAAAAGTCTTGTTGTAATCTTTTCATCTGATTCAAAGAAATCTTTACAACAATTCCCTCTTTCTTTTTCCGGCGCAAACAACTGTTAAGAAGGTTCACATTCCTACCTTCAGTTTAAATAAGATATTGTCTATATTCTCATTGCAAAGAAGGTATAGACTGCTCAAGTCATTAACTTTCCTAAGTTCATCTGATATTGTTTAAAAGTTGTTTAACATAGAGGGTGATATGTTAGTAGATGCCCCTATAACATCGTCATAGTCAACTAAGAATTTTATGAGAATGATTTGTTTTGTATAATATACCTAATATGAATAGTTGGATAGAGCATGAATGGAAATAGATGTTATTACTTAAGTGCTGACCTATTGGAGCACTTATAATTGATAAGCATGTTAAGAATCCGAACTTGAGAATTGTGTGAATATGATTTTGCGTGAAGACGGGGCATGAGATGGGTCGTGTGTTATGAAATAAGATGTGCTTATTCAAATTGAACAGTGTTCTATGCTTGTCCTTATGCATGACTGTGAAGCTCTGCTTTATTATAAGAGATAATGAAATATTATATGATGGGTGAAAGTGCCAGGGTTAATCCATGCAGTACTTGAATGGTGATATATATACATGTAATTGAATCCTTACAAATGATTGAAAATGAATGATTATGTGTGATACAAATGTGTATGTGTGTGTATGTGACACTGGGGGTATGAGGGTTGTATCATCGTATATGACATGAAACCATCAGAATACAAGTTCAGCTGATTGAAATGAATACCATATATTGGGTGTCAGTGTGCATGTGATCCGTGCATTACTTGAAGTGGGATGCGTTATTGTATTATGAGAAATATGATATGATTATATGTTATATAACTATGGCTTGTGACGTTAGTGTTATCGAATGCATAAACTAAGTTTAGGGCATAACTCTTGGGTTGGTGTATTATTGCATGGAATACAAGGCACGTGAGTAATACACACTATGTTCACATAAGACGAGAGAGTGTATTTATGTAACTCATAGACCTTATCACACGTAAAGATGAAAATCCAAGAAAGCAATTGGGGAGTACAATCATAAGAGTGATGGTCCTCAGAAATTGTAGAGGCTGAGGCCTTGATTTATTAAACTATCGGATGCCTCCGATTCTTGTCTTCTTACTGTTTCAGATTCCTTTTATTGCGTGTATATTCATACTCTTGTTGAGATATTATCTTTTCTTGATTATTCCTACCTCACTCACTGAGCTGTCGAGCTCACCCTCCCACAGACTGATATATTGCAGGTTGCTTGGAGGCAGGGGTCAGGGTTATGCTGCGTAGGGTTCGTTCTGAGTCAATTCAACTCTTGTATTTTGGGACATTTGTGTTTGAGGAAGATATATGTGGGTCATGGGAAACATGATTAATCTTGTATATACATATGTGGAGAACCTTGTAGTAGTTTCATTTCAAGTTGTCATTTGAGATATTTTTATTGAGTTGTGGCAATATGAAGTGTATTATCTATATCATGCCCATGTGAAGTTGAAAGTTATGAATTTTGAAAGCCTATGAATGCCGAGATAGAAACTTTAGAGTTATGTTGTTATGTTTCTCTAAGTAGGCGATGTCAAGCCGAAATTGTTATTTAGAAGATACGGGCCGTTGTGAGCCAAAATTTATTATGACTGCGTGGACAATTGTTGACCTTGGCTTATATGTTTGGATTTGAGATAAGTAGGCTGGTGTTGGCCGAAATTATTGTGATGTGAAATGTACATTTGGGATATATCAATATTTACAAAGGAGATGCTGTCAAAATTTTAAGAATATTGGAGATTAATTCGATGATCTGTTGATTAATATGGATATTCGTGTCAATTGAGATTATTAAAATCTGGGACCGTTACAGTTGGTATCAGAGCCTAGGATAGGGGATGAGGATAAACTTAGAATGAATAGTAGAAGAGAATTGATTGATAGGACTGATTTTATGATTGATATACATGGTTATGCTTTGTATGCATGTGAAAACATTGTTTGACTTGGTTGGTTTAAGGGGGGTAGGGGTTCTTACGTGTATGACTAATCCTGAAGCGCGGGATATTTGGTCACTGCCTTATGTTCGGATTATGATACCCACATGTCATAATTCGGATGTGTTCGGCTGAGGGTGTGGGCCCTAAGTACGAGCTGCTAGTGGTATGGGACACTGGAGTAAGGAAATGATTAAAATATCAAGCGAGTTAAGATTAAGTCGGATCGTAAGAACATAGTGTAGGAAATTGTTCATTAGATTCTAAATTCTCGAGGAAAAGTATCGAAAGGGTATTTTATAGAAGTAAGATTTTGAAGTATATAGGAGGAATAGGAAGGTTTTGTACTTATCTGTTTCAGGCATGCCAAGTTTCGAGGACGAAACTTTTGTAAGGGGGTAGAACTGTAACACCCCAATTTTTATTAATCCCGAATTTATATTCAAATCCTAGATCTAAGAGATTATACGAGATTAAGTACGGTGATTATTGGATAAATCTTTTGTAGAAATGATTTTTCTATTTTTTATTTTGTGAGAAAATTTTGAGGTAAAAATAAAATTTGATAAGTATATATTTTTGTGTATGAAATTGTTGGTACACCTATATGTAGATACAAGCCTATAATGAATGTATACAATACATCAACTTGTAATTATATTTTTTTCCATGTATACTACCCCACTAAAGACACAAATAAAATCCTAAATGGTAAGGTGGCATGAATTTAGGCAACTTAGGGATGAGAGAGAGGCCAGGTGGCACATATGGCAAGTATAATAAATTTAGATAATTGTTTATAATAGGAAAGTGAGAGAAAAAAAAACTTATTTTTCTCCCCCAAAATCTCTCTCTTTCTCTCTCTCCCTCACGCAAGTTTTCCCCCAAACCTCTCTCTCTCTCGCGCGGGTGGCCAAGGCCAGGCGGGCCGCGGCCAGGGCGCGCGGCCAGGGCGCGGCCAGCCGCGGCCACGCGCGACCGGAGGCGCGGCAGCGGCGACCGGTTAGGGCGGCCGGGTCGGAAGTCGGTGAGTGGGTTTCTCCTTGTTCATTCCTCAATTTTTCTCTTTTTGAAAAAGCCCTAGATCTGAATCTATTGTTTGAATAAATTTTTCGCCCTTGAGTATTCATGCAATTGTTCCTTGTTATTTCATGACTCCTAATGCATGTAGTGATCTAAAATTGATGTTGGATTTGTGGAGTTGATCCAATTGTAGGTAATTGATGGGTAGGGAGGTTACATGATAGTGTATGTCATGTGGTGATGGGGTTCATAAATTTTCGGATTTGGGTGTAAATCTCAACCCTTGAACTCTTAATCCCACATTTCAAGTTGATGGTGTTGAGACTTTCATTGAAAGCTTGAGAGGCTAATGTTTGAGAAATTTTGTTCTTCCTAAATTGGAATAAAATGCTTCACACAAATTTTTGGTCCAATGCGCGATGAACTTACTAGGTGTTGAATCCTTGTAGAGAACTTCCCTTTTTTTTTATTATGTGAACCTCTTGTAATGTCATGCAACCTAGTATTTTGACGAAACTATAAATCATATATGAAAGCATTATGTTCAAAGAAGGGTCATGGTTTGAGTTAGTTTAAATTTTATCAAGACGTATACTCTCTTGTAATTTGTATAGGAGTCTATTTCGGAAATCGATCGGAGGTTGGTATGTGTATCATTAAGTAAATGAGGTTAAGCCTAAAATTTGGGTGATATCATATCAAAAGTCCTAATAACGATTAATGTATTAGTAGAAGACAAGATTAATCCTAGCGTGGAATTAGTATCATATTAGTGGATCGTTACAAATGGGGGAGGTCAAGTTATAGATCACTCCTAACCATTAGTGTAGATGGAGAATCTTGAAGCTTTTTACACTTGTGAGTGTTGAATCTCTTGCCACTCCTACATAATAAATGCACAAGCAAATCAAAATTTGATCTTGATCATGTTTGTGAGATAGAAAGAAAATTTTTTACGACATAAGTTAAATCATGAAATTAGAGGTGACTTAAAGAGGGGTTTGTGATAAATCATGTAGTGAACGAACTATAAATGCTCTTATAAAAAATTTCTCGTGACCAAAGTCTAAATACTTAAGTTCATGACTTACTCATGATCTAATTTAGATGAGGAAATAAAAGGAAAAGTTGAGAATTTGTGTAGTTCAAAGCACTTTTATAATAATATTACAATCTGTTAAAGTCTGTCCAGATCTGAAACTAGAATCTTGGGGTTTCTTTCGCAAGGATATTTAATAAGAAATAGGTCATGTAATATACCGTTGGAAAGCTAATCGAGTCTACTTTCCAACCGCGCTTACGGTGTCTTAATCAAATGTCTGTGCTGGAAATTATCACTGGAACATGATAACTTGTCGAAAGTGCAAAGTTGCAGAATTTTTAGATGTCTAAATAATTTTCTGTTTATTTCAGCTTTTCGTGCAACTTAAGTGGTGTCTACTCTAGATAGCAGACTGTTCTTATCTGGCTCATAAAAATATAAGGTACCAATAAATTCGTGTGCAGTTTAGTGCTAAGTGGAATGAGATCCGTATTTTACTATGCATATGATAATTTCTTAGAGATTCCGACACTGGGTTAAAAGTAAAAGATTTGTTACTGTTAAGAAGGTTCACATTCCTACCTTCAGTTTAAATAAGATATTGTCTATATTCTCATTGCAAAGAAGGTATAGACTGCTCAAGTCATTAACTTTCCTAAGTTCATCTGATATTGTTAAAAGTTGTTTAACATAGAGGGTGATATGTTAGTAGATGCCCCTATAACATCGTCATAGTCAACTAAGAATTTTATGAGAATGATTTGTTTTGTATAATATACCTAATATGAATAGTTGGATAGAGCATGAATGGAAATAGATGTTATTACTTAAGTGCTGACCTATTGGAGCACTTATAATTGATAAGCATGTTAAGAATCCGAACTTGAGAATTGTGTGAATATGATTTTGCGTGAAGACGGGGCATGAGATGGGTCGTGTGTTATGAAATAAGATGTGCTTATTCAAATTGAACAGTGTTCTATGCTTGTCCTTATGCATGACTGTGAAGCTCTGCTTTATTATAAGAGATAATGAAATATTATATGATGGGTGAAAGTGCCAGGGTTAATCCATGCAGTACTTGAATGGTGATATAATATACATGTAATTGAATCCTTACAAATGATTGAAAATGAATGGTTATGTGTGATACAAATGTGTATGTGTGTGTATGTGACACTGGGGGTATGAGGGTTGTATCATCGTATATGACATGAAACCATCAGAATATAAGTTCAGCTGATTGAAATGAATACCATATATTGGGTGTCAGTGTGCATGTGAATCCGTGCATTACTTGAAGTGGGATGCGTTATTGTATTATGAGAAATATGATATGATTATATGTTATATAACTATGGCTTGTGACGTTAGTGTTATCGAATGCATAAACTAAGTTTAGGGCATAACTCTTGGGGTTGGTGTATTATTGCATGGAATACAAGGCACGTGAGTAATACACACTATGTTCACATAAGACGAGAGAGTGTATTTATGTAACTCATAGACCTTATCACACGTAAAGATGAAAATCCAAGAAAGCAATTGGGGAGTACAATCATAAGAGTGATGGTCCTCAGAAATTGTAGAGGCTGAGGCCTTGATTTATTAACTATCGGATGCCTCCGATTCTTGTCTTCTTACTGTTTCAGATTCCTTTTATTGCGTGTATATTCATACTCTTGTTGAGATATTATCTTTTCTTGATTATTCCTACCTCACTCACTGAGCTGTCGAGCTCACCCTCCCACAGACTGATATATTTCAGGTTGCTTGGAGGCAGGGGTCAGGGTTATGCTGCGTAGGGTTCGTTCTGAGTCAATTCAATCTTGTATTTTGGGACATTTGTGTTTGAGGAAGATATATGTGGGTCATGGAAAACATGATTAATCTTGTATATACATATGTGGAGAACCTTGTAGTAGTTTCATTTCAAGTTGTCATTTGAGATATTTTTATTGAGTTGTGGCAATATGAAGTGTATTATCTATATCATGCCCATGTGAAGTTGAAAGTTATGAATTTTGAAAGCCTATGAATGCCGAGATAGAAACTTTAGAGTTATGTTGTTATGTTTCTCCATAAGTAGGCGATGTCAAGCCGAAATTGTTATTTAGAAGATATGGGCCGTTGTGAGCCAAAATATTATTATGACTGCGTGGACAATTGTTGACCTTGGCTTATATGTTTGGATTTGAGATAAGTAGGCTGGTGTTGGCCGAAATTATTGTGATGTGAAATGTACATTTGGGATATATCAATATTTACAAAGGAGATGCTGTCAAAATTTTAAGAATATTGGAGATTAATTCGATGATCTGTTGATTATATGGATATTCGTGTCATTGAGATTATTAAAATCTGGGACCGTTACAGAATCCCTCAAGTGTGAGGTGATTGATTTGTTTTGGCTAAGTGCCTACCCCTCTTGTGTCAGGTGGTGTTTGTGTGGCTTTGTGCCTAGCCTCTGTAAGAGGTTGTATTCGGTTGAGAGAGGAGTTGTGTACCCCCTTGTTGTATTGGCCCAATTCTTCTGTGAAGGTTCCCTATGTGGGAGTCCTGTGTGGACAAGTTAGTGGATTGGCAATCCTTCTGTGTAAAGGCGGGGACGTAGAGCTGTGTGCTCGAACCTCGAAACATATTCGTGTGTTAGCGATTGATCCATTGACTCTCTAACTCTCTCTCTTTACTATTGTGCCTTGCATCATTTCATATTGCTCATTCATATTTTATGCTTGGCTTGTTTGTGTGTGCCTCACTTGTGCTTAACCACGAGAGCTTCATGTAGCGCCTCAACTTTTATTCAGAGGAATCAAGAGTTAGACCAGAGCCCTTCACCAGGAATTCGGCTACACTCGTTGGTTGCATTAAGTGTTGTTGCAATTAAGTTTTAATTTTCGTATTTAGTTCATTAGATTAGCGGTACACCTATTCACCCCCCGTCTAGGTGTATTTTCAAGGATCTCATGTGACGTTCAACTCATCGGTGATGAAAGCAAATATCTTTAGAACTTTAAAGGAGTCCATATGTCGAACATGGTTCTCCCTCACAATCTCAGGGTGACTTGTAATCATCACCTCAATTTCAACTATAAACTCCTGCGATACACTATATGGATGTGCAGAAAATTTGTAGCTGTCATTTGCCAATTGTCCATTGTCATGTGCAACAGGTAAATGCAATGCAATATACACTCTAGGCATAATTTTTAATGAAGCGAAAATGAGACACATAGGATGCCGAGTAGGATATGCAATAAACTCTGATTGTGACACTAGATTCTTGACAAATCTCTAAACACTCACTAAAAGGAAAAAAGAAGCCAGAAACTATCCCGTGGATCGTAGTAAGGAACTTCAAATACTGACTAGAAAAGAGTAACTAAAAGTAGTCATTGTAAACTTAACCACTGGCTCACATTCAGCATCACTAGTGACATTATCATGAGTATGAACATCAGTAGGTATAAGTGTGCTAGACTCGACTCGCATATCTACATCGTTACTGCTACTGTAAAAAAAACTAATGGATTTTATCAATAACCGATGTGAGACTAAAACATACTAAATAAAAATAAAACAATTAAAAGAACACTACTAAACAACAACTAAAGCGATCCTCATCATTCTCCCCGGCTTAAATGCATTCATTTCCGGTGAATGCAGTGGTAACAGATAACAGAAACGACTGGGTAGAACTGAACCACATCCCGCATCAATCAGATCAAGGTGGTGGCTGCAGCTCCAATACTAGGGAATTACATCAATACCATGGTGGAGGAGGTGGAGGTCTCCGTGATGAGCTGGTTGTAAACGACGATAACTCGAATAAGGCACATGTTGTAACCAAAGGTGAATCATCTTTGCTGAAAGTTGATCTGATACTAGGATCTCATGGGATGTTCAACTCATCGGTGATGAAAGCAAATATCTTCAGAACTTTAAAGGAGTCCATATGTCGAACATGGTTCTCCCTCACAATCTCAGGGTGACTTGTAATCATCACCTCAATTTCAACTATAAACTCCTGCGATACACTATATGGACACGCAGAAAAGTTGTAGTTGCCATTTGCCAATTGTCCAGTGATATTGTCATGTGCAACAGGTAAATGCAATGCAATATACACTTTAGGCATGATTTTTAATGAAGCGAAAATGAGACACATAAGATGCCGAGTAGGACATGCAATAAATTCTAATTGTGACACTAGATTCATGACAAATCTCTAAACACTCGCTAAAAGGAAAAAAAAAAGCCAGAACTATCCCGTGGATCGTAGTAAGGAACTTCAAATACTGACTAGAAAAGAGTAACTAAAAGTAGTCATTGTAAACTTAACCACTGGCTCACACTCAGCATCACTAGTATCATTATCATGAGTATGATCAGTAGGTATAAGTGTGCTAGACTCGACTCTCATATCTACATCGTTACTGCTACTGTGACTAGTGAATTTTATCAATAATTTATGTATCAAAATTAGCTAGTGGATTCTCAACGACACTAGTAATAGTGGAGGCAACATAGACATCTTCAACAACTCTTGAGTCTCTAGTATCATCACTAGGAACACTATTAACATGTTGATTCTTGCCTTGTGATTCTATCCTCTTTAATGTGAAATTGCAGTCCCAAGCTAGCCCGAGGATAAGGTCAAGTTTCTCTAACATGAGGTCGAGGTTCTCTTCCATATCAGCTCGACTAGCCAAATGAACGTCCGCTAATACTAATACACGATAAACAAACTCACAGATGCAACACGAATCCTAGACTCGAATAAAGCTAAATAAATACGCTAAATGATGAGAAATAAATTTTCTAAAGAAAATGTAATCCTAAATGATAAATAATAATCAATGATGCAACCAATAGATAGAAGTAAAGTATAGTCTAACTACCTAATTATTGCAGTCCAATAGTATTTGCAAGTATTTGGCAACTGACAATTCATCTCAAGCTAGAATTCACCTGAGGGAGAGTAATGCAGGCCCGAATGTAGAAATTCTTATAAGATTCTTCAGAGAAATACCCACACCGAAGAGCTGGGAGTCGCTCACGAAGTCATGAAAATAGTACTAACACCAACAACGACTTGTAGAGATCGGATTTGCTGTTCAAAAGTTACGAAATATTTTCAGTGGCTCCGGGACTCAGTCACGCATCCAACGCTTCAGATGGAACTTGAATCGGTCTCCGAACGAGCTCTGAACTGCGTCTGTGCTTTGTAGGAACAATGCAGCTCAGACGGAGCTGACGATGTCACCTCGGCTTAGTTGATGTCAGCAATAGCTCGTATGACGTCAGCGGCGGCTCGAAGTCGGCTTGGGTCGAGCCAATGACGTCAGCTCATGAGCTGCTGAGTTCAGCAACGGCTTGGCGGGTAGGGTTTGGCCGCGAAGCGGGTCGGGTCACTTCGCGGGTTGATAACATAATTCCATTAGCAATTAGATTCGGGTTTGAAAGTTTAAACCCGCTGCCCATTTACTGCTTTCTCCTTCACCTGATCACAATTAGGGTTTCGAAACCCTACAGGTGGCGGCGACTTCTGATAGTGACGAGCTTTGATTGTTGTCATGGCGAGCTTCCAAGGAAAGAATGACGGCTAGCTTGCTATCGTGAGAAATTGCTGTTGAGTTGGGAAACTCAACGGGGGACTGATGGACGAGTCTGCGACTCGGCGTAGGCGCAGTGTTGGGACTAGGAGGACGAAAGCGAGTGCTCTGTGAAGAGGGAGATGTGCCTATGTGAAGAGGGAGATGTGGCGGCAGTTGATGGATCTGAGCGAGACGACGGCGAAGTATGTGGTGTAGGGGGGATCTGTCTGCGGTGGTGAAGACTAGAAAGGTGACAGTGGTTGAAGGTGGCGGCGGCGGTTGTCAGAGATGGCGCGAGGAGGGAAGTCAAAGGCGAGGGAGGCGGCGGTGCATGGTGGCGAACGAAATCGGGGATGAACAGTGGAGAAGATGAACAATAACCTAATTTTATTTATATTATTTTATTTTATTTTCTTTATTTTCTTTTTTTCTCTATTTTCTCTTTTTTTGTTTTTTTAATTAAACTTGAAGAAGCAGATGGAGAAGAGCAGATCTAAGGTTTGTGCAGCTAGGTATTTTTTTGTAGAAGAGGCTAGGGTTTTGTAGAAGAAAGGAGATTTTTGTGGAAGGAAAAATTTTGTGGAGGAAGAAAAGAAAGGAATCAGGATTTTAGCTCTGATATCAAACTGATGCGAGATAGAAAGAGAAAAGAGGAAGAAGGGAAAAGAAATTAAGGGTTTAGAGGATAAAGATGAATCCGGGCTTCAACGCCCAGGAGATTGCTCTCTCACTCTGCACATCACCATGCAAGAGATTCAAGTTAGAAAAGCAAATCTACATACTTCAACCAAATTGGGTTTAGTTCAATTTATCATAGTCTCCTAAACAAGTGCAACTCTTGGCTTTATATAGGCTCTTACAAACAAGGCTTCCCCATCATAACCGATGTAGGACAAAAATACACTAAATAAAACAAAACAATTAAAAGAAGACTACTAAACAATAACTAAAGCGATCCCCATCACCTGCTGATGTTGATGATTTTCTGATGAAAATAGGGCATATCCATGCAATCATTGGCTGTTTTTCTGATAGCATGCATAGTCCTAGTAAAATGCTATTTGAATTATAAGTGCCTGATAGATTTACTGATACTACTTGTTTCAGGGAAAGGGATAAAGATAAAGATGGGAAGCTTAGCTTTCAAGAATATTTTCATGGACTATTTGATTCACTAAGAAACTATGATGAAGCTCACAATGAGTCTGATACCTCAGAAACAGCACCAGCTAAAAAATTATTTCAAGATCTTGACAAGGACAAGGATGGGTACTCATTCGGAAGCTTCTTTTGGACTTAAATACAGAGAAGTACTTCTCAGTTTACTAATAATTGGTAATGTCTTTTTCTCAGGTTCTTGTCAGCAGATGAACTAAAGCCTGTTATTGGCACTCTTCACCCTTCAGAGCATTACTATGCAAAACAGCAAGCTGATTACGTGCTCTCACAGGTAATTGTTAAGTAATTCTATGTATGAGTTTTTCGCCCCTTTTGCTTTCGTGTTTGGTTGCATGAGTTTAACTGCATGATAGAAAAGGTAGATCTACCATTTTATACTCTCCCTCAACGAGCTGTTAAGGTTCTTTGGTGTAGCCTTTTCTGGCTCCTAGTTGCCTTGGCTTGAAATTTGGCACCAACTTATAGAGGGTTGATTTCTGGATGGTAACCAGTTGTAAAATCTTGATTGATTGTTGCAGTCATTCTTACTTAGCCTTAGTGCTCCTAGCTGACTGCAGTTTTAACGGAAACTTAGATGATGATAAGGAGGCAGCGGCGGCATCTTCACAAAGTATGAATTGCCCCGATGATTCAGCAAGCTTAGACTTCTTAATCTCCACTAAGGCCTATTCTTTGCCGTGAGACATCTGTGACTAAGAACATGCTTCTAACAACGCTTGCTAGAAAAGCTGCGGCACATGCCTTAGCCTTTAAGCATCAGTGACAAGAACCTGTCTCTCAAGACCTTTGCTAGAAACTTTAGTTTATTTTTATTTTTCTTTTATGATGCCCTTGAATTTTAAGGAATATACCTAGTAATGCATATAAGTTTTGCCTTTCTGTTTAACTATTAACAGTTATTATTTATATGCTGTTGCACGTATAAATTTGTCCTTATATTCAGAATGATATAAAATGTATGTTAAGTACAAGGGGGTTACCTTGATTCAATATTTTTAGACCTTACAACAATTAGAATCCTTGGGAGCAATGACGTGAAGAACTTCGTAATTCTATAGCTTTGGGTGCTTGAACCATGCCACTTTCAAGTCTGAAAAACAAATCATGTCTCTCTCTACCTTTGCTTTATGGCTTAGATACTCTTTTTGGATGTTGATAAGTATAAACTCTTCTTCATAATTCATGTCATTATAATAATTTAATTTAGTCATAATTGCTTTTAGATTGGTTCTCTCAATACCAGTGAACCTGACAGATTAACTTTAGATTTCCAGTTATAATTTCCTATATGTGTAGAGTAATATGATATGTGACACAATCATGCTAAAATTTAGTGACTCTTACTGTGTTTGACACTTGACATGTTTTCTGGATCCAACGTGACATGCATGTTAATACATTTCTGACATTCTTACCTTTATTTCTCTTATTGTTTTCCATTTGTAAGTAAAGTCTTAGCTCTTTTTTCTTCTGTAACTCTCGAGGTCACTCACACTAAAAAATATGAAAACCTATTTGTTGTACCATGTATTCACAAATGAAATGCATACCATGTCCTATCTGGATTTTTAGAATTGCCATGTGAGATAACTGTTGCCCATGTAGTTTCGTGTCTGTAGATAAAATGTTTAACTGAGAATAGCTTTGCTTTAACCAGTAAGGTCAATGTTCTGAGCCTTCCCTTTCAAGGTGGCCTCATGATTTTCTAGATTGTATTTTAGGTGCAGCTTGCATTTCTTCTTTCTGGTTAATCCAGCAACTACCTTCTGGAACCATACTTTTGAGTTTCTACATTTTAAGCTTGCATGATATAGGTTATTAGTGCCCACAACCCATCAGCTCAAGTGTTTGGGTCAAGTGGGAACATTCAAAAGAAAATTAAAAGAGAAGATAAACTAGAAAAGATTTCATTAAGATGATAGTACTCGGGATACATGAGTATTGGAAACTGGGGTAAAGGGGAGTGACTCAATCCAATATAAGGGGGATCCACTCACCCACTGGGAGTTGGGATTCACTCACCCATATTAGGATCCGATCACTCTCTAACACAAGCCTTAAAATGTAAAAAAAAAAGTTTGCAATAACTAACCAAACATCCATCGCCAGAATTTATAGATCTCATGAAATCCCTTCCACATGTAATAGTACTATTTTCGTTTAAGGCTATTTGACCATTATTAGGATGTGAAATTTTATTTGAATCAGTCTTGTATTGTAGCCTCAAATGGTAATTAATTGTTCCTATTCTAGTGCCTTTAGACTATAGTTAGCACGCTGCACATAGGAATTTATTTGCCTTTAGACTATAGTTAGCATGCTTGCACATAGGAATTTATTTGAGTTACTTGGCTTTATTAATCCTATTCTAGTGCCTTTAGACTTGATTATCTTTATTTCAGCTATTGTGTTTAAGTGCATCATTTTAGTTTATCGGTGGTAATCTTTTTATCTGATATATGCATGGATTAGCCAGTGTATGATGAATTCTTTAGTTTAAAGTTTTATCTATATAATATATATATTTTGAATGTAACATGTATCCAAGCCTCATGATCATGCACGTTGAGAAATCTTGCTCAATCCTGCAGGCAGACACAGATAAAGATGGGCGGCTAAGTTTACAGGAAATGATTGAACATCCTTATGTGTTTTATAGTGCTATTTTTAGTGATGATGATGAAGATGACGACTTTCATGATGAATTTCGTTAATGGCCCTCCCCAGGTGCGCATGGATTCAACGAAAAAAGTATTTCTGTTATGCACATTTCAAATTCTAATTGGTTGTTGTTTTACGGGCTGAAGAGTAGTCAATCACAGAACTTCGCCATTCATTTATACTCAGCAAGACTTTAATATAACAAAGAGGTTGAGAAGCCTGTCAGCCTGGTGTTCTGGTAGAAGTCATTTCCAAGTGAGCCATTTCACCTTTTTCTAGTGTTGCCATATTTCTTTGGCCTTAATCTTCATGTTTGCTTCTTGGGTCCTAGAAACATAGATTGTTTTCTTCTGCTCAAAGATATGTTTGTTTATGTGTTACACGCTTACACCTGCAAACATAGAGGTTGCCTTGTAGGAATATGTGAGAACATCTAAAAACAGTTGTCATGGGGATTGAAAGTCCAAATTCTTTATCTACACAAAAGCAATGAAAAAAACTCAGTTAACGGAGATTTGTGGCTATATATAAGTTGGATCAAAATACTTGTCCTATTGTGTAGTATCTTTGTACTACTACTACTCTATATAATCTATGTTAAATTATTTGATTATTATAATTATCTATTAGGAGTCATATTGTAGTTACCATATTAGGAGTTATGTTTATATATACTAAGGAGTCATGTTTTTATATGTTATTAAGAGTCTTACTTATATTATTGGAAAAAATGTATTAGAATTAGAAGTTTTCTTATCATGTAATTGTCATGCCTATATATTTGAGGCATTGCTCACATCAATAATAATACGAAAAACTCTTCTTCTAAAATTCTGAAACTATGCATGCCCAATTTTCGATTCTATGACAGAAATTTTCTTTGCAGGTCAAAACTTTATCTAACTGTGCAAGGGAAGGTCTGGAATTCTGTAGGCTTACACGCGCCGTTCTTTTTTTCATTTTAGTTCTTATTGTATGAATAGTTTCACTTCAGCAGCACCTGAGGCATAGTGTGTAAAATAGAAGAGGTAGCCTGTACCATTTAGGTACATTTATTGTACCTGTATTATGGATCATGCTCTGAACACTGCTTCTGAATGGACATTCTTTCATCTCTGCGTCCAAGATTTACTACAAATATTGCTTCTGTTGCTGTTATTTTACTATATGTGACATTATGAACCCAGAGTTCTTGGCTTATTATTGATTGAATTCAGTGGAGATTTTCTGACTAGCTATATCCTCCCCAAAACTTTCAGGGGACAACACACATGCTGCCCCATTAGTTTGGCTTCCTCATTTCTCAATTAAACACCAGCTATTCCTTCGCAACGATCAGAAGACAGGTTGGAAAAACACTGGGCCACGCCGAATCTTAAAGCTTACCAAAGGCTCCACCTCATGGGTACACTAATTATGGCAAGCATCTTGCCAAGTTCTGAAGATGACCCAACCAAAATTTCAGGCTCTGTTCTGAGAGCTCATGAGTTTTGGTGTCCTCTGATCTGATTATATGCTTGAATTATTGACAGAACGTATGAATTGAATCATGGATGATCTGTTGAACTTTGCCTATATAAACATGTAGAGAAGATTCTTCCTTTTTTTTTTGGCAGTGTTGTTCTCAACCACTGACATTGACACAACCCTTGATTTATTTACAAGTTTGAGACAAATGCATTCATCATCTCTTGTGCAATGATATCTTGTTGGAAGCCCCTGAAATTTGGGATTTGGCCCTAGCCAAATTATCAGACACAAGACTAAAGGAGCAGTTTAAAGGCTAAGTTAACTATCAGTGAAGAACAAAAGGTTGTGGGTGTCAGTCAGATCCTTTGCAGTGTTCCCTGAGAGTCTACCCCATCCAATGGTAGCATTCCCTTGTATTCTACTGCCCCGTGATAGTGTGTGTGGTGGGGTTTTGAGCATCCATCATCCTCTGCTTTTATCTTTCTTCCCCTTAAAAACAAGGAGGAAAATACCAGAGGCAAACCCCCAGCCCAGGCTTTGCTCATAAAATCATTCTACTGCTCATGTCTGTGCAGATGAGGATAAAAAACTTGGACTGATCCAAAAACTAGTATCATGAGGAGTCTATCAAAAGCCTGATTTCAACTGCACGTGGGATCTTTTCTGTGATGATGTGTCCCTTACAGAGCAGAGCAGAGTCACAGGTGAGACAGAAGGAGAGTGTGAACAGGGGTGGCTATCGGGGCGGGTCGACCTGCCCCGCCCCCCCCCCCCCCCCCCCCCCCATTGCGTCCGAGTCGCACAGGGGGGATACAACTTAGGAACGGACCCGCCCCGTTCAGGGGTGGGTCCACACGAGTCGACCGTCCCGTTTTCATGACGAATCACGGGATGAATCAGGTTGGGAAAAAAATTCTCCGACCCCCATTATTAATTTTTTTTCATGTCATATACTATTTTATGTCTTGTGAGGGGGGAATTTTTTTTAGGAATCCCTATCTTCTTAATTTATTTTTTGAAAACTCTCAACGGTAAAAAGAACTGTTGTGGGGCCAATTAGAGGATGCAAAAAAGACTTGTAATTTGTGTATTTCAATTTTAATAATTTTTTTTTTACAATTTTTAGAATTTTTTCTTTTTCCCCTATTTTTACAAATATTCTATGTAATTTTTAATTTAAAATTTTAATTAGAAAATTGAAATTTAAAAAAATAATAAAAATTTCGAGATGGGTTGAACTCGTCTCGACAAATCCGGTTAACGAATCGGGTCAAGTGACCCGATTCATTCCCCAGTAATTTGACCCGTCTCATTGGATTCGTTACGAGATGGGTGAAACGCGTCTCGTAAAGAATTCGGGTCTCTAACGGGACGAATCAACCCGATTCGTCCCGTTAGCCAGCCCTACATGTGAATAGCACAGGTGGGGCTGCCCAGCCAAAGAGAATCCTAGGCTCCTGTTGTTTTCTGCGCAGTCTAAAACAATGTACATGGAGATGAGCATGCAATGCAATCAAAACAATGTTTTTTGAGAGGTCTGTGTGTAACAAAAAAAGAGCAAGCCTTGTAGTTGGTAGTGAAAGAGTGTCAAGATATAAAACAAGTTGAAGTTGAAATTTCTTTTTAAGTCATGAGTTGCTCACTTGCACTTTGTGCATGTTGAGAATGTTGGCCTGTCTGCTTGAAAGGGCACCACTGGTTTGGCTGTGGTCGCCACCACATACCTTCTTCACATTGTGAAAGATATTATTGTGACTCTGTGACTCCTCTCAGCTTGACCCTTCTCTCTATGCTATTAGGCTACTCTCTCTCTCTCTCTCTCTCTCTCTCTCATGTTGATGGAGATAAGGCTCTCCCAGCATTGGGATCCACAATTGAGTGGAAAGTGGAGAAGCATCACATTAGAGTTGTCAAATTGCCCTTTTGATTATTCTGTTGCAGGATGCATCGGAAATGTGAATCTTCTGTTTATACAGGGAAAAAGAAAATTAGAAGAAAACATAATGACAGCTCACTAGAAACCAAATAGCATTTTTTTAAACATATATGGTAACTTTTTCATTCATCTGAACTCAATTTGTACAAAATATTTATTCCTGTTCAATGCTAATGGAGCCTTTATGTGTTAATAAAGTATGAACAGAGGAAGATTAAAAACAGTATAAGATATCGATTAAAAAAAATAGACATTACACTTTCTCATTTACACTTTCTAGCAACTAACCAAACACTGAAATACATATCAACCAATTCTCATTTTCCAACTGAAAAGGAGTCATATTTCTAACTTATACCTTTTCCTTTCACTTGCAATAAAATAAACAGGCACGTAGTGCACTATATAGAGGTGAATTGTTTACATTTTCTCCATAACCCTAATGAGTGATTGCCACTGCTGGCCTCCAATACTTAAAGGGGTTACAACATAAGCCTACTACACCAAATGTGTTCAATAGACTTAGACAAAGTAAATATAGTCACTATGAACTAAGTACCATATCATCACTACAGGACTCTATTAAACGCTCACATCTGTAAAAGCAATCATACAATCAAATCAACATCAAACTTCCAAATCAATTGTCAAGAAGAAAATGGAACAATAAGTTACACAAGTGCCAGTATATGTGTATATACAACACATGCACATGATATAAAAAAACACATGCAGAGGCATAGTATAAATCACACAGAGACACATACACCCACATGGTATAACACACACATTTTATTAAAATATTTTAAACAAAAATGAAGGAATACATGCACCTGTAATACAGGGAGATGAGCTCATAGCTGGCACCATGTGTCATGGTATTTTCCTGCGACTGCAGGTAACATAACGGAGATGAGATTGAAACTGTTCAGAAACTTCAAAAGCTTGAAAATGGCACATTAATGGCAAGTCAGCAACACCTTTAAGAAATACCCAAACACGTCACCAAATCTGAAATAACGACGCTTCAGATTTCTCCTTAATTAACAACATAACAGTTATATTATAGTTTCATGATCGGAGCAGCCGGGCTGTGATATTATTTAACCATCAGAAACTAAAACATTTGCTGCATATATGCGTGCTGACTCGGTTGCATACAAAGCTTCATTCTTCAGATATTACACAGTAAAACCAAATAACAGGCCTCTGACAACAAGGATAGACCGATGCAATAGAATAGAAGTTCAGGACCACTTTGACATAGCAAGCATCTGAGAAGTTTCAACCAAACTGCTACTGCCAATAATCCTTTTCATTGGTAATAGTAGTACAGGATATGAAGGCTTAGATGGTACCAAAATTTACTAATGTTTCATTTTCACAATGTTCCATCTGAATTCTGCACCTCGAGATTAGCTCCCCGACAGCGTATGCTCTTGATGAATCATGCTTCTAGAAAACATTCGGAGTAGCTCAGCATGAAACTCTCAACTCTCACATTCAAATACAAATAAACAAGACCTGAACTCTTCTCTCTGTCAGATATACGAGCAGAACCAGTTGTATGAGATTTGAACCGACCTCTCCCTCCATCTTCCTTCTCCTGAAAGAATGTGAATGAATTTTATGTTAAGATTTTGTCTTATTTTCGAGAGGAGATGATGGTCCAAGAAATCCAATTGAGTTAGAGAAGACGATGACTTGAAGCAGAAGAAGCAAATCAAGGTGAAGCAGTTTACTTTTCACGCGATTGCGAGTTTTCTTATTGTGGTAGGATACGAATTGGATTAAAATCCTATTCAATGGAGGTTTATTTCTAAAGAGTAAAGGGTCTAAAATCCTTCTAGATCAAGGAGATCAATTCAAGATTCTTCAACCATCTAAAGACCAAGATTATCACATAGTTCAAATAGGAGTTGTATTATAAAATCCTATAAATAAAGGTTGTAACCAAGCATTGTAACTGCCTCAACCAAGCTAATCTCAAGGAGAAAAAAGATGGAGAACATCAAGGAGATTAGAAGGAAGCTAAGAAAAAAGAGGAGCAAGATGAAGGTGCATAGAGATAAGGTAATACTCTTATAATCTAAGTCTAAATTAAGGAGGAAGGTGAATACTCTTATTGCATCAAGAGCAAAGTTAAATCTCTCTGCACCAACTTATTAATAAAGCTCTATCAAGTTCTCTCCCCGTGGACGTAGGCCAAGTTTGGGCCGAACTATGTTAAATCCTCGTGTTCTTTCTTATTACTCTTTTGTTTAGGTATTACTAGTTTGCTTTATAATAGTTTTCTTTTACAAGTATTGATCATATTGTCAAGTTTCGCAAACATCGATCCTGTGGAGTAACAATTGGTATCGTAGCATATCAATTTCATAACAACAATTGGTATCAGAGTTAAAGGTTGAAGAAGGGCGATATGCTGAAGATAAGAAGTTTTACGACAAAATTCGAGGTCGAGAAGTTCAATGGCAAAGGAAACTTCGCCTTATGGCAAAAGAGCGTGAAAGCGTTGCTGGTGTAATATGGTCTTCACAAGATCTTGCAGGATAAGTCAGCAAAACCTGCAGGTACATCAAACGAGGATTGGGAGGAGATGGATCTAAAAGCGTAAATACGATCCATATATGTCTCGCAGACAGTTGTTGTACAATGTAATGGATGAAAAACGACTAAAGGATTGTGGTCAAGGCTAGAGACACTGTATATGACGAAAAACCTCTCTAATAAGCTGTATCTCAAGAAACAACTATATGGCGTACACATGAACGAAGGGACAGCAGTGTTGGAGCATGTAAACTTCTTTAATAAGATTATCAGCGAGTTTCTAACTGTTGATGTCAAGATCGACGAGGAGGACGAAGCGTTGATACTTCTCAGTTCGCTTCCAGAGTTATATGATCACATTGTCACCGCCACGCTCTACGATAAGAAAACTCTCATCTTGGAGGAGATCACATCAACTCTCTTATCTAATGAGATTAGAAAAAGGCCAAATCAAGAGGAGCAGATAGGATCAAGTTTGGTGGTCACGTGAAGTAAAAGAAGAGGAGAAGGAAAGAAAAGCCCGGGCTCTGATCGAGGCGGAACAAGTACTTGAAAAGTGTATTTTATGAAGTTAATGAAATTGTATGTATGTGTGTTAATGTTCCCTCGATACTTCCGTTATAACATTGGCTTAACAGGTCGAATCCACATGGACGGGAGGCGATAGAAGTGTTAACAGTTCGTTCACGTGTTATGTTAACAAGTTCTTCTTTGTTAAAGAATGAGAAAAAGAAAAGAAAAGAAATCCAGAAGTGATAGGTGAGAAGGCGATGAAAGCGGCGATGTGAAAATAAAATAGAAATGGTTTTGAAAACAAGAAGAAAATGAAATAAAGGTAAACTAAGAGGATGGTAAAAACAATGATAGAAAAAATGATAAAAGATTTTTGAATTGGTTTTTAAAATAAGATAAAAGAAAACTCATGGCTACTGACTACTAATTGCTCCACTAACCATACTAACATCTTAATGATAGTTGCCTCACATGGATCCTTGGCCATCACTAATCCTTGGGTTCAAGAGACGATACAGAGCATGGCCCATAAGATTGTTCTTCTACATTCAAATAATACACCCATACCATACAACAAGTTGCAAGGTACTATTAATTCATCAAAACTGGTTAGAGGTGAATGAAATAAAGAAAACATTGAAAGTTAGCAAGTTAGTGGGTTAGATGTTAGAAATGTTAGAATGTTAAAATCCATCATCATGAGCCATCAATGGCTCTTGCAAGAGCAAGATCTTGTAGAGGCTACTAGATTCATGTGGATTATCAAGTAAGTGGTTAGATGGTTAGTGATTAGTAGTTAGATTGCCATGTGAAGAAGAAATTAGCCAAGCATCATATAGAAGATGGAGAAGATTACAATAGAGAAGAAAGGAGATACCTTTATATAGATTGTCACCATCTATTACATCAATATTTCTCTATCTCTCTCTGAATCTCTCACCCCTACTATAAGATCTATAAAAGAAAAGAAAATACAAAATAAAAGAGAAAGAAAAATCTTAATCTACAACTAGAAGAGAGAAAATCTAGCCTAAATTCAAATCTGCTTGCGTTCTGGGCCTCTGCAGAGGCATTTATAGGTAAAAGAGGGTTCTAAAAGACGAGACGAGCCCATGCGTCAAAGATCGACGCGTGGGCCCACAACTTTACCGCGAAAACGCGGCTATTGCCACGTTTTCGTGGCAAAACCAGGACTTAGGTCCCTGATTTTGGCGAGGAACTTCTCCTGCCTTCGAGGATCTTTATGGTATTTTTCGGATTATGGTATTTTCGCCCGGATATTCGTCTGACGTGTGCGAAGATCTAGGTTCAATGTATCTTCTAGAAGCTCCCTTACTTGGCCTCCAAGAAATCCGGATTTAATTACCTGAAAATGGGTTTAAGTAAGCTCTTATTACCCTTTTGCCCTCCTTTTCTTGATTATCTACAAGAGAAACCAAAACATGATTTAGACCGACATTTATTCATAAATCAGCAGAAAAATGTGATATAATAATGCAGAACTGTAGACTAATTAGGCTCGTCTAACGCGTGTCACTTTTATCACAGGGAAGATTATTGGAAGAATGACTGTAAGCGTCGACAAGAGTGGTTGAAGAAAAAGGGGCAAGCTGCGGAGGAAGATGTAGCATTAAGCGGTTTAGAAGAAACTGAAGTATTGATGGCTTCCAATGAAGATAACACTTCTCAAGGTAAAACTTGAATATTTGATTCAGCTAGTACGGTTCATGTATGTTCCCAAAAAGAGCTGTTCAACTCCTTAGTTGCAAAGGAGGAAGAGATTTTCAAGATGTGGATGGCTTGGCTTGCGAGGTCATTAGCACTGGGACAGTCAAGGCTACAGAAAGAGATGGGATGGTGCGTGCTCTGGAGGCAGTCCGGTATATCTCGGAGGCACGCTGCAATCTAATATCCATAAGGGTGCTCGATAATGAAGGATGTCAGATCCAAGTGCAACATGGTGTCGTCACAGTTAGTCAAAAAGACATGATAATTCTGGAAAGAGAGAAGTATGGAGGGTTATACAAGCTGAAGGAAGGAAACTCAGTTCGAGGTGGAGTTTCAAGGATAAGCTTGGAAGGGAATTCATCGCGAGGTGGAGCTTCAAGGAAGACTGTAACGAGACGTAAAGCTGGTCAAAGTTTGCGTAAATGAGAAAGGTGCATTCGGGTAAGGCCTAAGATGGCCCAAGCTATGGCGGTAAATCAGCATAAGGCCCCAGGGAGAGGAGGTAAGAATTAAAGGCTTCATGGCACGGTTACAACCAAGAAAAGAGTCAAGGTATTAATCCAAAATCTCAAGTTGATTTACTAAAGGCTTGAAAAGCAAGTTAAGGTGGAGATTGTTAGGATTTTGTTTTGTTTTCAAGAGAGGATGATAGTCCAAGAAAATCCAATTGAGTTAGAGAAAACGATGACTTGAAGTAGAAGAAATAAA
The DNA here is from genome assembly GCA_038442645.1 of Agave tequilana. NCBI lineage: Eukaryota > Viridiplantae > Streptophyta > Magnoliopsida > Asparagales > Asparagaceae > Agave > Agave tequilana. The sequence goes on along the minus strand of JAVJIF010025123.1, from coordinate 22,280 downwards.
TTAAGGTGAAACAGTTTCCTTTTCAGGCGATTGCGAGTTTTCTTATTCTGGTAGGATACGAATTGGAATAAAATCTTATTCAATGAAGGTTTGTTTCTAAAGAGTAAATGGTTTAGAATCCTTCTAGATCAAGGAGATCAATTCTTAAAAGAATTGATCAAGATTCTTCAACCATCCAAAAACTAAGATCATCTCATAATTCAAATAGGAGTAAAATCTTAAAAATAAAGGTTGTAATCTAGCATTGTAATTGCCTCAACCAAGCTGATCTTAAGGAGAAAAAAAGTAGAGAACACCAAGGAGATCAGAAGGAAGCCAAAAAGAGAGAGGAGCAAGGTGAATGTGCATAGAGATAAGATAATACTCTTGTAACGTAAGTCTAAATTAAGAAAGAAGGTGAATACTCTTGTTGCATCAAGAGGAAGGTTAGATCTCTCTATACCAACTTATTAATTAAACTCTCTCAAGTTCTCTCCTCATGGACATAGGACAAGTTTGGACCGAACTACGTTAAATTCTCGTATTATTTCTTATTACTCTTTTGTCTAGATATTGATAGTTTGCTTTACAATAGTTTTCTTTTGCAAGTACTGATCATATTGTTAAGTTCCGCAAACGTCGATGCTGAGAGTAACAATTAGTATCGCAGCATATTAATTTTCATAACAACATTTTAAATATACCAACTTCACTTGAGAGGTTATTGATGTATTCAAACATCAAAGAAATAAGCAAGCATGGATCAGAGAGAAGTTTCATAGCTGAAATGAATGTTTTATCCTGGTTTGATGCAGGCAAAATCATGTTGCATATTGCCTTCGGTGACACCCTCCCATAGTGTCCTGCAGCTTGGCCTTGGTGACGTTGCAAGAAAGTAGAGGAACGAAGCCAACATAAAAGTATTGCCCCAGTGAAGTTTCTAATAACAAAGCCACAAGCTGCCCTAGATTCTTCATGCGTGACTCCACCGTCGAAATTGAGCTTGATTGTGTGAGCTCAGGTGAGATCCAGCAAAATCTCTTAACCTGAGCCAATGTTTCTTTCATATTGTCTTGACTAAGCCCTTTTGCCTCCCAGAAAGCTCTTGTATCTCAAGACGGTAATTATTTCCCTTTGATGCAAAGGATTCAAGCTTAAACTTGACCCAATATTTCTCCACTTTTTTATCCTAACTACCAGTAACCAATTCAATTGGAATCCAACACCAACCCCAACTTGGCCATGCAATCCTTGTTGGTTTCGAGCAGCTCCGAGACCTGCAAAGGATCGGTAGCAACAAATTGGGAACGAGAGGTAAACTAATTTTTGAGGGGAGAAGAAACTTCAGGTTTTTTTATTTTCCAATTCACTGTGAAACAAATACAGCTACTTGGCCTTTAAATAGCCTTCACAACCTCAACAAACTTAGGTAAAATTATGTCATCAAATCACAACCTCAACAAACTTAACTAAGATGATGCCATCAAATCACCACCTCAACAAACTTAACTAAGATGATACCATCAAATCACAACCTCAACAAACTTAACTAAAATGATATCATCAAATCACAACCTCAACAAACTTAACTAAGTGTAGCTGGATCGTGCCTTGATTATTGGCTCACAGTCTCCCCCTTAATCTAGGCACGATTGAGGTTGAGAACTCCGAGCTTCTGCTGCATCTCCGCGAACTTTTGCTTTGCGAGTGCCTTCGTCAGAATGTCTGCTCTCTGATCTTCAGTCCGCACAAACTCGACTTTGATCTGCCCTTGCTCAACACACTCCCGTATGAAATGGAAGCGGGTATCTATGTGCTTGCTCCGACCATGGAATACAGCGTTCTTCATCAGGGCAATCGCCGATTTGTTGTCGACGAACAATGTGACTAGCTCGGGTGAACGACCAGTCACTTCGCTCACCAAACTCCTGAGCCACAGTGCTTGACAAGCTGCGGCTGTTGCCGCCATAAACTCTGCTTCACAATAGGAAAGGGCCACGGTCTTTTGCTTCTGCGAAGCCCAAGTGATTAGGTTTTGATTCAGATAGAAAGCCATACCAGTGGTGCTCTTCCTGTCATCTGCATCTCCGGCCAAGTTGCTATCGGAGAAGCCAATCACCTCTGCATCTTCTTGGCCTCTCTTGTACTCGAGCCCATATTCAAGTGTCCCCTTCAAGTACCTGAGAATTTGCTTCACGGCTTGATGGTGGAGGGTCGTCGGCCTCTCCATATACCTGCTCACAATCCCAATGGAGTAACTCAAGTCTGGGCGAGTGTGAGTTAGATACCTTAGACACCCGATGACACGCCTGTATTGAGTTGCATCAATGGGTGTCCCTCCTTCATCTTTGTTGAGCTGCAACTTAGCCTCCATAGGATACTTTGTTGCGTTACAATCCTCCATCCCGGATTGCTTCAATACTCTCTTAACATAGGCTGTTTGCTTCAAAGAAATGTGATCAGCTTGTTGATTTACCTCGATCCCAAGGTAATATGAGAGCAATCCAAGATCGCTCATGTCGAATTCTTGCATCATCTGTAGCTTGTAATTTCTCACCGCAGCTGGACTTGTTCCTGTGACAATGAGGTCGTCGACATATACACCTACGATCAGCACTCCATCTTCATTGCTTCTCGTGTAGACTGCTTGTTCTTGGGTGCACCTACTGAAACCAAGGTTCTTCAAGCAGTTATCAAGGCACAGGTTCCAAGCCCTTGGTGCTTGTCGTAAACCATAAAGAGCTTTGGACAAGCGATACACCTTGTCCTCTTGATTCTTGATGATGAATCCCTCGGGCTGAGCTACATACACTTCCTCCTTGAGATCTCCATTAAGAAATGCCGACTTCACGTCTAAGTGGTGTACTTGCCATCCTTGGTGAGCTGCAAGGGCGAGAATTAATCGAACAGTATCAAGTTTCGCGACCGGGGCAAATACCTCATCAAAGTCGACACCTTGTCTTTGTACATAGCCCTTCGCGACAAGCCTTGCTTTGTACTTGAGTATCTTCACCTCGTTGTCTCTCTTCACCTTGTAAACCCACTTGAGTCCGATAGGCTTGTGACCTGGTGGTAACTCAGTGAGTTCTCAGGTTTGGTTCTTCTCGATGGCTTCGAATTCAGCTTGCATTGCTTGACGCCATTCCCATTCTAGAGCTGCGTCTTGATAGCTTGCCGGTTCTTCAGCCGACAAGTACAACATGTCTAGGTAAGGTGACATTGCTGTAGTCTCTGCATAGATGTCAGCTAGAGATTTGGTTCTTCTTGGCTGATTTGGTTGTGGTGTTGGTGCGGGCGTGTTGCTTGAAGTTGAGCCTTCAACTTCTGGTGTAGCAATCTGTCTTGACGTTGGTGATGTCCCGTGCGTCAATGGTGAGAGCGCGTCTCCTACGCTCTCAGCTGGATGCTCCTCTGATCTTCGTGGTGGATGGGTTGCATTTTCCTCAACTGGAACTTGAATGGAGAACTCAACCCAGCTCATTGGATTAGCTCCGTCGGGCGTGCTCCAATCCCAACTTCCTGCTTCATCGAACACGACGTCCCGACTGATATGGACTTTGCCACATTGAGGATCAAGGAGACGATGAGCCTTGCTACCTTCTTCCACACCAAGGTAGACTAGAGGGGTGCTGCGATCGTCTAACTTCTTGTGATAGGGACCTGCAGCTTTCATGTGTGCAATACAACCAAACAACTTCAAGTGATTAACGTTTGGTTTCTTACCGTGCCAAGCTTCAAAGGGTGTCATCTCGTGGAGAGACTTTGTGGGCAATCTATTGAGCAAATAAACAGCATGTCTGATTGCTTCACCCCATAATATTGCAGGCACCTGCTTGCTCTTCATCAAGCTTCTCGTCGTGTCCATCACGGTCCTGTTCCGACGCTCTACCACCCCATTCTGTTGTGGCGTGTACGGGGCAGTAAAGTGTCGTTGAATTCCTTCAGCTTCACAATAATTAGTGAAGTCTCTGGACAAGAACTCTCCTCCGCGATCAGTTCTAAGTGTCTTCACCTTGCTATCACACTCATTCTCCACAAGTGATTTGAACTTCTTAAAAGAATTGAAAGCTTCACTCTTATCTTTTAACATGAACACCCACATCATCCTACTGAAATCATCCATGAGTAGGAGAAAGTATCTGTTACCTGCTGCAGTTGCGGGCGTAATAGGCCCACACAAGTCAGCATGGATGAGTTGCAGACGTCTCTCAGCCCTGTAGTTCGTCTGCTGAGGGAAAGGGAGTCGGGCTTGCTTGGCGACGAGGCAGCCTTCACACAATTGGTTTGGGTGTTCGATTTTAGGAAGTCCAATGGCCATCTTCTTATCTGCCATCAGTTTAAGCGCAAAGAAGTTGATGTGTCCCAGCCTTGCATGCCACAGCCAGGCTGGATCTTCAAGCTTGGACAACAGGCAAATAGGCTTGCAAGATTGAAGCACTATCTTGTATAGGCGGTTTGCAGATCTCCTGACCTTCATCAGCAACACACCCCTTTTGTCGAACACCTTCAAATGGTCGTCGAACAGCTCCACCTTGCTCCCATCCTCTGTCAATTGGCCAAGGCTTAGAATGTTACTTTTTAGTTTAGGGATGAAGTATACCTCGGAAAGTAGTCGTTGCTCCCCATTCTTGCATTGGAATAGGATCGAGCCTTTCCCCTCGATCTGCACTGTCGAGCCGTCACCAAACTTGACACGCCCTGTGACGCTCCGATCAAGTTCCTTGAATTTGTTTTGATGGCCCGTCATGTGATTACTCGCGCCATTGTCGAGATACCACATGTCTGAGTCGACTTGTGCTTCATCTGCAGCACGTAGATTGGGTACGATCTTTTCTTCGTTAAGCATGATCACCCCTGGAGACTCCTCCTGAGTCTCACCCAGAAGCAACGCGGCCTCTTCATCTTGTGCTCGAGCCAAGTTGGCTTCCTCGTCTCTGCGTCGGCTGTAACACTCCGACGCAAAGTGCCCAACTTTGTTGCAGTAATGACATCTGAACTTTGACTTGTTATGGTTGGTTGAATCACGACCTCCATCACCTTCTTGAGGGGCTGCGCTCTGGCCATCTTGACTTCCTCTTCCGCGCCCACGACCTCGACCGAGAGGGTTGCCACGCCCTCGATTGGTCGAGTTGTTTTGCTTGGTGTTCGATGAAGGTTCAGGCTGTCTATTCTTCTTCTTCTTTGCTTGCCACTCAGCGTGAGTCAGGAGAAGTTGGCTTCCGCTGCTTTCATCTCTCCCACGTATGCGCTCCTCGTAAGCTTTGAGGCGGCCAATAATCTCCTCCACTGGCATTTTTTCAACATCCGCGAATTGTTCAATCGCGGCTACTACTTGCAAAAATTTGTTAGGCATAGATACAAGTACCTTCTTGACGATCACGTCGTCGTCCATCTTCTCTCCAAGCCCTCGAATCTTGCTTGCCAGGGTTGTGAGTTTCCCTGTAAACTCATCGACGGACTCAGAATCCCTCATTCGTAGGGTCTCGAACTCGCTCTTCAGGGTCTGAATTCGCACCTTCTTAAAGCGATCAACCCCTTGGTACATCGTCTTCAAGCTTTCCCACGCCTCTTTGGATGTCTTGTACTTCGCCAAATGTAACAAGATCTCCTCTGGAACTGCTTGGAAGATGCATGCCAATGCTAGTTTATCCTTCTTCTTGTCCACGGCCACGCCTGCCGCAGGTTCGACTGCCTCCCAAACTCCCTGAGCCTCCATGAAAACTTCCATTTTAATGGCCCAGGTGGAGTAGTTTGTCGGGGTTAGCATTGGGTAATGAAGAGTGATTCCGCCCTCCTTTGTTGCTGGTGCTGTCGAAGATGAGGACCCTGAAACCATCGCCATGGTGTTGAGACGAAGGTACTTGGGCATTAACCGGCAGCTCTGATACCAGATGTTGGTTTCGAGCAGCTCCGAAACCTGCAAAGGATCGGTAGCAACAAACTGGGAACGAGAGGTAAACTATTTTTGAGGGGAGAAGAAACTTCAGGTTTTTTTATTTTCCAATTCACTGTGAAACAAATACAGCTACTTGGCCTTTAAATAGCCTTCACAACCTCAACAAACTTAGGTAAAATGATGTCATCAAATCACAACCTCAACAAACTTAACTAAGATGATGCCATCAAATCACCACCTCAACAAACTTAACTAAGATGATACCATCAAATCACAACCTCAACAAACTTAACTAAAATGATATCATCAAATCACAACCTCAACAAACTTAACTAAGCGTAGCTGGATCGTGCCTTGATTATTGGCTCACAATCCTCACCCCTTGCTGCCTTCCTCCTCTTTCTTTCTCCAACAGCCTGTGCACACCCAACCACCCACGCTTTCACTCCCTCCAACCCCAGGCTGATGCCATCTCTAACCTCCACGTCTTCTCCGATCCCTCGGCACACCCGCACCCACTCGTCGGAGCTCCTCCATAATGGTGATTTCTCCTCCTCTCCTTCTTGTCAGAAGCATGCCCCAACTCCGCGGCGAACCTCGAGCGCCTCCTTCACCCACGCTTGGCAGCCAAGCATGCGCCGACCACCCTCGCCTGCATCACTCTCCACCAGGCACCTATCCCCCATGGCTGAGCCTTGGCAGCTCACACTCTCCACCATGACCCGAGCCTATGCACTGTCCCCTCTCCGAGATCCTCTTCGGTGACATGACGCCTTCACAACCGACGAGCTTCACCACCACCTCTCCGCCGGAGCCACCGCGTCCTCCGGCAGCGATCCATCGCGACGCCGAGCTCCGCCACCATGAGCCCGACACACCACCTTCTTTCCTCCGCCCCCGGTAATGCCTCCGTCCTGCCATGCACAAGCCTGGCCATGCTTTCCCCTCTCAGGTTCTTCTTAATCTCCCTCTTTATTATGTATTGTGTAAATGAGTGTGTTTTAAATTTTGTGTATTTAAAATATTTGCGTAAGTGTATGAATATATGAATGTGGGTTTGTGTGTTAAGTGTGCGTGGGCATGTGCATGAGAATGTGTGTGTGAGTCGTGTTGGTATTTATGTGTGTATGATTACCTAAGTGTTGGGTGTTAATTAATGTGCATGCATGTATGTGAGGGTGTTGTGTAAATAGGTGTGTTTGCATGAATGCGTGTGTTAATTCATACTTGTTATATTATGTGTGTGTATGGATGAATGCATTGAGTGTGTGTTTGTATTTATGTGTAGAAGTAAATGTATGAATGTATATATATGTATGTAGGTAAGTATCTGTGTGTGTGTGTGTGTTTGTTAATGTGTACCTGTGTATTGTGAGTGTATGATTATGTAAGTGTGTATGTAAGTGTGTGTGTATTATGTGTGCATGGTTGCGTGTTGCAACGATTACGGACCCGTTCATGCGATCCGAACTCGGTGATGAGAGATTCAAAATTGTACTCATTATGGAACCGATACACTGGCGATTCGAACACCGACACACAGAACAATCCAGAGATTCATACCGGTTCGTGCAGTGAAGACCAAATAGCGGTTCGGATTCAAAACCGCTTCATTTCATGTGAGTGTTATTTATTTACTTTATTGAGTATTTAGTATTATTTTACGTGAATGTTTTATCCTGTCTATTTCAATGAATATTATTTTGCATTTTAATAATTGTTCAAGCTTAATTATGATTCATGACTATTAGTTACTAGTTCACGTCTGTATGTATAAATACAAAATAAATTGCCTTGTGAATATTTTTATCTCTTTTTAATAAATCTTGCATATTATTCTAGGTCTTGGACATCATGATACCACCTGGAAAACTTGACATATTACGCAAGACACTTACCTGATAAACATACTGTCCATATTACTTAAGTTACTGGGGAATATTGTTATATGGTAACAACATCATCCCGCTTATCATGTTCACTGACATCATGAATCCTAACTACACTGTTAATGTTGTTATCATGACTATCATCGACTTATCCCAGTGATATAGGTAATATGTACTTAAATTAATCTTGATAAAATAATAACATGATATTAAATAACTTATACTGAGACTGAAAAATTGATGAATGAGACAACTTTTGTATTTTGGGTGGACCTAAGATATAGGTTGCGCAGTCGAAAAAGGGTCCACTGTAGGTTCCCGTGGGGTGACTGACACCCCGTCTGTTCCTGTTGTTGTTCTTATTATACATGTTATACATGTTACCTGACTTGTTATACATGTTACCTAAATACCTTGCGGTAGGGCCTGGTTCAGCGTCAGGAGTCTGGGTCGTGGTCCCGGATATGTACGAGACCCACTTAAAATATAGACAATGTCTCCAACCAATCAATTTCAATAACATAGGACCCTGATTGATATGTGGAGTAGGAGTAGTATGTGATGCGTCTATTGCATGTGACAATCGGTGTTCGCTGACATAATTGATAACAAAACTGAATTTTATATTGACTCATATGTATACATGTTACGATAGACACATGACACCTGATTATATACCTGACTTGACACATACTCTACTGTGTGCTATCCACATTACTATTTATTTACTTTATGCATGTCACTTCTTATCCAGTAAATTTTTATAGCAGTGTTGTAGTGATATATACACAATGTTTATGCACGCGCAACATTTCTTTTCATTTTACACACTCATTGGGTCGCTTTTATGAAGACCCTAGATTTGCACGTCCAGATTGGATGCTTTCTTCTATTGATCAGGTATTCTTTGAGATCGTACGCTTAGACTCAGAGTTTCCTTCTATTCGATTCTGGTATTCTTACTTTCTTTTATTCCGTCGTTTCCTTGATTTTTGATATATTAGACTCATTGCTTGTTTTATTACTTTATTCCTCTGTGATCATGTGCAGACATTACATGTATTATTACAGTGATGTTGATTTATCATAGTGATTATATAACTTGTTTAGGTTACTTTAGCCTTAGTGTGTATACATGAAGAATTCTCCTCGTGTATATATATCGCCGACTCTCGTCACAACTCTATTTTCATATATTTTAAAAAGTGGGGTGTGACACTCCGACCCCCAAGAAGAAGAAAGATCACAGCACGTGCACCCCAGAAAAACATGCAAGAGGTACATGAAGAGAAAAGGAAGAAGCATCAAGACTTCAAGAGTCATAAAATAAAGTACAACCAAACTAAACTAAATAAACCCTCGTCAAATTCATCAAGATGGGACATGAAAATTCAGTAGTCTACATGCAATTGAGTAAAGGAGATCCCAAAATAAACAAAGTATTGCCAACATCGAACATCATATGTTACGTTGAAGTACTGTAACAAACAAAGACATGTATTTTCAGTGAAAGTTTTAACAACAACAATAATTAAGTCATTTATCTCATATATTTGAGGTAGGCTGCATGAAACAAAAGAGACTTACGCCGGATCAGACTATTGAACCAACTTTCTCCACTCATGACATGTACTTTCATAGGCTACATGAAAATTTTAAAAATATAAAAATATATTAGAGAACTTACTTTTGATGTTGGGATTTAAGGTCGAACAAATAGTCCCACATCGGCTAGACGTGGGGATGGTCTTGGGTTTATAAGGATTTGGGCAACTTCACCTAAAAGGCTAGTCTTTGGGTTGGAGCCCCGGGTCCTTCAATTGGTATCAGAGCCATGCTCCGAACTTAGTCGTGTGTGTGGGTGATGTTCGACAATGTATAGATCCCCCAAGGCATCAAGAACCATCAACACAATGTCTGATAACTTTGAAACAATAATATCCTGAGTAAGAAAACCAAAATCAATTGGGTTTCTGGACATAAAAGAATAAAGAGAAATCTGACATAAAAAACTATCAAGAATTAAGTTAATCACTTCTGCTCCTTAATTGTATCTGATTATATTGCACAGTAAATTACATTTAGCATGCGCCAACTGGTCTGTTATGTTTTATAGTAAGCCCTTATCTTGCCCACAGTTTCCTAGGCTAAGAACTCGGCACTATTCCAAAGGGTTGACGTCACCAGTCAAAAAATTGACTCATTGGAGTCTTCTGAGCATGGAGTTGCATTTCAACCTGTCAGGAAATATAATTTATATAAATAGTCATATATGAATTGTATTAAGAGTAAAATAGAGATAAGAGTATGATTAAATTTTCTTATATCTATATAATATAATTGAGAGGAGAGAGATCTCAAATTTACTTTCTATTTTTCTCAATACCTCCTTCATGGTGTCAGATCCTCTGATCCACCCCTAACCATGCTCTCTTTTCCCTCTTTCTTTATCTTTTCCCCCTCCAACAACCACCGAGCCCAATTCGCACATCACCTCCATCAACAGACCAACAAACGATACCCCCATCACCTCTGGCATCGTAAGAACCCCCACGATCTCTCTCCATCGACAACATCTTCACCAACTCGATCCATTCACTATGGACAACACCTCCATCCTCTAACTTCATCAACATCTTCACCAACTCAGGACGTCGTTGACAACACAACCAACCTTTGACTTCACCAACATCCAATCGACAAGATCTCTGCTAGATCTTGACCAGACCCGACTTCGACCCGACTTCAACCCGACTTGCTCGATTCACCCTCATCTCCACTGACCCGAGCTCGCCTTCTTCCCACATATCTATCCAACCCTATTCGCCACCTATCCAAACCCAATTCGACCTAGCCTTTTTCGTGTTGTAACAAATAGACGCTATCAACACCAATTATTAATCACATGATCGACGTATGCGGAACTTGATAATATAATCAGTACTTACAAAATAAAATTGTTGTAAAACAAACTAGTAATACCTAGATAAAATAGCACTAAGAAAGAACACGAGAATTTAATATGGTTCGACTCAAAACTTAGCCTATGTCTACGGGGAAAGAACTTAAGAGAGATTTATTAATAACTTGATATAAAAAGATCTAACCTTTCTCTTGATGCAACAAGAGTATTCATCTTCTTTCTTAATTTAGACGTAGATTACAGGAATATTACCTTATCTCTATGCACTTTCACTTTGTTCCTCTTTTTACTTGGCTTCCTTCTGATCATCTTGATGTTCTCCACTTTTTTCTCCTTGAGATCAGAATTTTCTGTATATTACAATGCTTGATTACAATCTTTATTCATAAATTTTACAAAACAACTCATATTTGGACTATGAGATGATCTTGACCGGTGGATGTTTGAAGAGTCTTAATCAATCCTATTAGGAGTTGATCTAGAAGAATTTTAAACCCTTTAATCTTTAAAAATAAATCCTTCATTGAATAGAAATTGATTCATATTCGTACTCCATCAGAAAAGAAAACTGACGCCTGAAAAAGAAATTGATTTTGCTTCAAAAAATGTCCCATATAGTCGACTAGTACTTTGGCCTAGTCGACTAATCTCTTTTATAAGTCAACTAATAGGTTTATATAGTCAACTACTTTTAACAGCTTCCTCTCTGTATCTTTCTCTGTATCTATCCTAGTTGACTAGTACTTATGATTAGTCGACAAATAGTTTTTATTAATCGACTAACTTTCCTTAATCTACTTCTCTTCTTCTGCTTCAATCCATCATCTTCTCCAACTTGAGTCTTGGACCATCATTTTCTCTTGAAAACAAGGCAAAATCCTAATACTTTGACGGCTACAAATCAACCCATTTTGACCTCGGTCTGACCTGTTTCCCCTTCATGTCTTCGACCCGACTCATGAATCTCTTCTCTAATTTTTTTTCTCTTCTATCTTTTCAATTTAAACGAAGTTCTAAAAAAAATGAACAAAACAGAGACAGTTTAAAAAGATTCTTTTGAGAAGGGCAATTAAAGCATATGTTTGTTTTGAAAGTTTTATGTTGAATCTTGGTTTAAGTTTTTTATTTGAACATCTTTGTAAATTTGGAGGTTCTTTTGCTTGTTTCAGGGAGTTTTGAGTGATGATTGAAGAGATGAAGCCAACAGTTTTTGAGTTTGTATCTTAAAAGATCACAAAGTTGAATGGTGACAACTTTTTACGGTGAAAATGAATTGTTGAGATTCATACTACTAAGACAGCTAAGGATCACCACTTGGCTGATGATCCCCTCAATCTAAAGACATGGACTTGGAGGCATGACGATGCACTTCTTGTAAGATAAATCTTGAACAGTATGAGGCGGCATGTTCAGGATCTGATTCTACATCGTAAGACCATAAAGGAGATGTGAATTTACTTAAACATATTGTATACATAAGGTATTAACCTGAGTCGAATTTATGATGTCATTTAGGAGCTATTCAAGACTAAACATAAAAATCGAATATTGGCTCAGTTCTATACTGACTTCAATAAACTTTTCGAGGAGGTCAAGGAGAATTTTCCTATAACAGCTGATGTAAAGGAGATGCAAGGGAGGTGGAACAAGTTGATGGCAGGGTTCAAAGTATCAGCCGAGTCAGTTTCAACTCCGTCGAGTTGTGTCCGAAACAGTGGTGGTAATTCAGAGAATGTGACGCAAGTCAACTTTTGGGATGAGATCTAGTGGACTCGGCCTTAACTCTGCCGAATTGGTCGAGTCACGAAACAACTTGGGTTGAGTCAGCTGGGTTGACCTAGTCAAGGCCGATTCAGCCCCGGGTCGGTCAAGCGTTGGTTGTAGACCCATAAACATGGGTTTTAAAAGTGAAAAAATTAACACTTACCGATCCAAATCCAGATCTCACTCGTGAGACCGCCTCTGTTGTTGTTGTTCGCCCGTAAGACCGCCTCCGCCGCCTTAGGTAACTCTCTCTCCCTCTGTCTCTCTCTTTCCCGATCTCTATCTCAATCTATCTCAGAGAGAAACTGAGAGAGATTGGGCCTCTCTCTCCCGCTCTCTATTTCCTGATACCTCTCTGAGAGAGATCGAGTCTCTCTCTCTCTCTCTCTCTCTCTCAGCCTCTCTCTTTTAATCTCACACATCTCCCTCCCTCTCTCTCTCTCTCTTAATCTCTTTTAATTTGAATTTTAATTTAATTTAACATATCATTTTTTAATTTAACATTTAACATTAAAAGTATAGGTCTAGTATTAAAAAATTAAGGAACAGATCTAGTATTAAAAATTAAAAATATTAATTTTAATTTGAAAGCTGACATTCCTTCAAAAGGAATTGATCCTTACATGTTTCCATCGAAGCAGAAATTAATTAAAGCCATGTTTTCATCGGAGAATGTTAAAAAGTTGGAAAAGCCATTTCTTAGTTCTTTCTTTTCAATGTTGATGATGTTGATGCTACCAGAAAGCAAGGGAAAGACCATAGCCATAGCCAAGAGGGTAAGGATACTAAGAGATTATCGTCCAGTTCTAGTAGTAGTGATGATGAAGATGACAGTGATGGTGATGCTGAGAATACTGGGGGCAACAACGATTTTTATAGAGAGACTTATGATGTTGGTGAAAACCAACGAGGTAGAGTTATGTCGTAAGATCCAAATTATTATGCCACACACGATCCACGATACAGTTGATTGATTTTCCTTCAAGCGGTGATTATTCGAGTGAACTTTTAAGATGTATAAAATTTGGAGAGTACATTCTTAATATAAACGATTTGGAGAGCAGATTTCTAAACTCAAAATTTGAAAGGTATAATATATCTAAATAACTCAGAAATAAATTTATACTCCTTGCCTTCCCTGTTTCCAGAGACAAGACTATTTGGGAAACATAACTAGAAAAGTACAGAGAGTTGATGCTTAGACAATGCCAACTGAGCCTAGTGGCATAGTTTTTCTCTCATCTATTCTCACTCCTAAATAAAGAAAGTGCACAAAAAACAAAGAGAGAGTGAGAAATATGGTTGCATCCTTATTTTATAAAGGACGATAATTTCTCAATTTTCCACTCTTTTAGCTTAATAAATTTTCAGGAGCCACATGCTGCAATGTAGGGACTAGGGAGGAGAATGGCCCAGCTGATTTCTTGGCAAACAAAGAGAGAGCTCCCTGGTCATTATAGGCCTCCCATTATTTTTACTAAAAAATAAACAAATAATATGAAAAAAAGCTCTAAAATTAAAAAAAAATTCCGGAAATTCCGAATATTAGAAAAGTCGATCATTAGTGGTTTTTGTTCTTGGAGGCACGGGGAGAGCTGAGATGCCCCTCCCTCGCTCTCCCCGTTATCTTTTCTCTCCATTTGTATGCCTCCCATTTTATGATTCCAGGTGGAAAAAAAAAAAATACATTTTTCTTCTTCCCAATTTTTATTTAAAATTTCATGTGTTTAGATTTAAATTTCATCTTTGTTTGCTGGATGTAGGCTTGAAAACAATGTGGGTTACATTTTGTTTGTGATTTGGAGCTGGAAAATGTGGGTTGGTTACATTTTGTTCTATCTTTTTTATCTTTTTGTGTAATTTCATGGAAAATATAGGTGTCACTTTTTAGAATTTGGCTTCTTATATTCATTTGATTTGTGGATTAGAGTTTGATAAAATGCCATCTTTTAACTGGAATGCTACTATCTGTTTGGGAGAACAAACTAGCTCAGTTATATTCTCAAAGTCAATAGAAAAGGCCATTTGGAAAATATTTATTTTTCTTCCAAATTTCGACAAGTTTATTTGAATTTTAGATTCTTTAACATCAACTTCTTTGAATGCAGAATCCAAACCCCAATTCCTGGCAATGGTTTGTTGTAGAACAGAAAAAAATTAATATCCTTTTTTCTGTTGCCGTTAATCTTTCCTTTCACATAAGTTTCTTCATAAGGGGAGAAAAAACACTGAAACAATGTAGCTCCATTTCACTTGTTATTTGAACTTTTTTTATTTGAACTTCTTGACCAATATTACATTTTCCATTCCCTTGAGTTACAATGTGATTCCTTGCAATTTTGTCTTGCAGATATTTTCTAGAAATTATGTTGGAGCTTGATGCTCCAAAAGTGGCAGCCAAATCAAGCTGACACCCATTGATTTATCTTATCAGTAGTGAATTAATTGACTGGGGCATTCTTTGTTTCATAAAAGTTAAAGAAGAAGAAGGAGGAGGAGGAGGAGGAGGAGGAGAAGAGAAAGATGACTCGACTAAGGATTAGGGAGAGGTCTGCTCGGATTCGGGAGAAGATCAAATGGAGTAAAATCTACAGCTTTGATGTTGGTCCGGCCGACCCCAATGCCCAACAAGACCTCCAAGGCCCGGATACTCTCGAATTGTGCATTGTAACAACCCTGAAGTCCATCACAAGCCACCTCTCAGTTATGCCAGCAATTACATATCAACCACCAAGTACAACTTCATCACATTCTTCCCCAAGGCCCTGTTTGAGCAATTTCGGCGTGTTGCCAATATGTATTTTCTCCTGACAGCGGTCCTTACCTTCACCAAAGTCTCCCCCAACGAACCCTTGGCCACTGTCGCCCCTCTGGCTCTTGTCGTGGGACTTAGTATGGCGAAGGAGGCGTTGGAAGATTGGAAGAGGTTCAGGCAGGATGTGAAAGTCAATAGCCGAGGTGTCAGTGTTCATAGTGGGGAAGGGAGCTTTGTTGACACTAGTTGGAAGGATGTTCGTGTTGGGGACATTGTGAAAGTGGAGAAAGATGACTTCTTTCCCGCTGATTTACTATTGTTGTCATCGAGTTATGAAGATGGGATATGTTATGTGGAGACCATGAATTTGGACGGAGAAACAAATTTGAAGGTCAAGAGATCATTGGAGGTCACTATGACATTGGAAGATGACAATGCCTTTAAGGATTTTACCGCTACAATCAAATGCGAGAGCCCAAATTCTAGCCTCTACACTTTTGTAGGTAATTTCGAGTATGAGCAGCAGGTCTATGCCCTGGATCCAAGTCAGATTCTTCTGAGAGACTCCAAGCTTAGAAATACTAGTTACATCTACGGAACTGTTATTTTCACTGGCCATGAGAGCAAAGTTATGCAGAATGCAACAGACGTTCCGTCCAAAAGAAGTACGATTGAGAAAAAGATGGACATCATCATCTACATTCTGTTCGCACTTCTTGTTTTTATCTCATTGATCAGCTCTATTGGTTTCTCTGTGATGTTAAGCCACAATGGGCCTGACTCGTGGTACTTGGAGCCGAAAGCTACCTCAGCCATTTTCGACCCATCAAATCCTCTCAAATCTGGGGCGCTCCATTTCATCACAGCTCTTATGCTATATGGATACCTGATACCCATTTCGCTCTATGTATCCATCGAAATTGTTAAACTCTTGCAAGCAGGCTTCATCAACCAGGACATTCAAATGTATGATGAGGAGATGGGGAAGCCAGCGCGTGCAAGGACATCCAATTTGAATGAGGAGCTTGGGCAAGTTGATACTATCTTGACAGATAAAACAGGCACTTTGACTTGCAACCAGATGGATTTCTTGAAATGCTCCATTGCAGGAGTTTCATATGGCATTCGTGCCAGCGAAGTAGAACTTGCTGCAGCTAAGCAAATCGCTTCAGAGAATGAAGATTCTGTTGGTCCAGGAGCATCACCAGTAATGGAACCGAGAAGGAACGAAAAGAGTGCAATAAAAGGTTTTAGTTTCGAGGATGATCGATTGATGCAAGGGAATTGGATGAACGAGTCCAATCCGGATGAGCTTCTTTTGTTCTTCAGGATACTAGCTCTCTGTCACACAGCAATCCCTGAGCAAGATGAAGAAAATGGAGCCTTTACCTATGAAGCAGAATCACCTGATGAAGGAGCATTTCTAGTTGCCGCCAGCCAGTTTGGCTTTGAGTTCTGCAAAAGAACTCAGTCAAGTGTGGTTGTTAGAGAAAAATATCCTTCTGCCTCAGAACTAATTGAAAGGTCAAGAATATCCATCAATTTTGAATCTCGCGTGTCGGTTCTTGCTCTCTATTTATATTGTTGCAGTCTTACTAGATACATGTTTTGTTCGTGCAGAGAGTACAAGATTCTCAACTTACTGGAATTCAATAGCAAAAGGAAGAGAATGACGGTTATAATCAAGGACGAGTCGGGAAAGATTCTTCTTCTTTGCAAAGGAGCAGACTCGTGCGTAAACTTTCTGTTCATTTTTTTTCTTCCCCTTTCTAAGAATAATTTCTTCAAATTTATGAAGATTTATTAATTGATTTTGTCATTTTATTTTTACAGAATCATTTTTGATAGACTGGCGAAGAACGGGAAAACTTTTCTAGAGGACACGACTAGACATCTGAATGAGTATGGAGAAGGAGGCTTGCGTACTTTAGCACTCTCATACCGAGTTCTTGATGAAGCTGAGTACTCATCTTGGAATGCTGAATTTCTCAAAGCAAAAACTACTATGGGGCCTGACAGAGAAATCCAATTAGAGCGAGTCTCGGAGATGATTGAGAAGGACTTGATTCTTGTTGGTGCAACTGCTGTAGAGGACAAACTACAGAGAGGGGTAAAGTTTTCACATAATTGTAGTATTAAACTCAATATCTTTGATTTTGTTTGCTTATCAGTCCTTCATTTGCACTCTTTCTCCATATTCTACAGGTTCCCCAATGCATAGATAAGCTGGCACAAGCTGGCCTCAAGATTTGGGTTCTCACTGGAGATAAAATGGAAACAGCAATCAACATAGGGTATTATATCTCTATCAACACTAACTTAAAACATTTTCCGCTCCTCATACAAACTCATTGTTAAACTTTGTTGCTTGTAGATTTGCATGCAGTTTACTTCGTCAAGGCATGAAACAAATATGCATTTCGACAATGAACACAGACTTACTATCAAATGATGCAAAGAAGGTAGAGAGATGGTTTTGTTACACAAGTACCAGTGAAGGATTTGGGATCTATTTTTTTATTCACGGGAAGCTGATTTCGTAGCAGGGTGTTTGTTTAAATTTGGTGCCTGAGCAAACAATGAAGGAGAACATTACGCTGCAATCACAAATGCCTCTCAAATGATAGCGGTGGAAAAGGATCCTTTCGCAGCATTTGCTTTGATTATTGATGGGAAAGCTTTGACCTATGCCTTGGAAGATGATATGAAGCAACAGTTTTTGAACCTGGCCGTTGATTGTGCTTCAGTTATATGTTGCAGGGTGTCCCCCAAGCAAAAAGCACTGGTATTATGATTCACATTGTTTTCAATTAGTTGTTAACTATGCATTTATTCCATAATTGATCCTTGATTTCTCGTGTTTTAGGTGACTCGGTTGGTGAAAGAAGGAACAGGCAAGACAACACTAGGAATAGGCGATGGCGCAAATGATGTTGGCATGATTCAAGAAGCAGATATCGGTGTTGGCATCAGCGGTGTGGAAGGAATGCAGGTCAGCCATCAACTTAGTGTGATAACGATATATGACTTCAATTACTTACCATCATTTAACCTATTGTATGTTTCCCCCCAAATTATCATTTGTGAGGATAATCATGTCTAATGACCATATTTATAACTTTTCTGGCAGGCTGTTATGGCCAGCGACTTCTCTATTTCCCAGTTCCGGTATCTAGAGAGGCTTCTTGTCGTCCATGGGCACTGGTGCTATAAGAGGATAGCGCAAATGGTAAGATAAAGAAGATGTGAATGCGTCTTTAGTACTGTTAACTCAATCATGCCGAATCTGTTTGTATGGTTGCAGATATGCTATTTTTTCTACAAGAACATAGCATTCGGCCTCACACTATTCTACTATGAGGCATATGCAAGCTTCTCGGGCCAAATGACCTATGATGATTGGTATATGATACTATTCAATGTCCTCCTCACCTCAATGCCTGTAATATCACTAGGGGTCTTTGAGCAAGATGTTTCTTCTGAGGTTTGCCATCAGGTTAGTTAGTTGTCCAGGGTCGATCTTCACATAATATAGTACATCGAGTGATTTTCTTGTTTTGATACAAATTGTGGTACCTCTGCAGTTCCCAACTTTGTATCAGCAAGGAGCGAAGAACCTATTCTTCGATTGGTACAAGATCATCGGCTGGATGGCTAATGGAGTCTACGCGTCCCTTTCCACATTCTTTGTCACCGTGTGCTTGTTCTCCTCCTCGGCATCCTTCCCCAATGGCAAGCCTACAGACATGCCTTCCATGGGGACGACGATGTTCACTTTCATCGTCTGGGCTGTCAACATCCAGATTACCCTCAGTATGAGCCACTTCACATGGATTCAGCACGTTTGTGTGTGGGGGAGCATTTTCGGTTGGTACTCTTTCGTGATCGCCTACGGCTGGCTATGCACGGGGAATTTCTACATGATATTTGTGGAAGCCTTGGCGCCGTCTCCAGCCTACTGGCTGGGGACAGTGCTGGTGGTCGTGTTCTGTAACCTACCTTACTTCTTCCATATCGCCTTTGAGAGGATGGTGTGCCCCTTGACCATCATGTGATTCAGGAGATCAAGTACTTCAAGGAGGATGAGAAGGACCATGAAATGTGGAAGAGAGAGAGGTCGAAGGCGAGGGAGAAGACCAAGATTGGGTTCACGGCGAGAGTGGATGCCAAGATCAGACATGTCAAGGGGAAGTTGCACAGGAGAGTCTCGAATTCGGATGGTCCACAACAGTCTTCTTAACAACATGTATCTTCTTGCTGCATTTGCTTATTCATGTTTGTTGGGAACATATATCTTCTCGTTGCCAACAAAACCCCCCATTCCATATTCCATATTTACGTGAATCAAAGTTATAATCTCCAGAAAAACTTCATAGAAATGTGGTAGGATACGAGGTCCTCTATGATCCAGACTCAAACCAAAAGCCTAAGAATTCAACTCCAATGTGCATGAGATTGGAGTTCGATGTAAAGTGTGATCCTTTCTTTCCAACAGTCAACTTCGTCTGAGATATCTAATTTCGGCTGAAAGGATGACTTTCTACAAAATATCTATTTTCCTTTGGTCTCTCCTGTGATATATCGAAGTTAAAGTCAACTTAATTTAGTGGTTCTATCAAGAGTGACTACGTGGTTATTGCTGGGTTTATTTTTGGTCGTCATGTTTGTGGTGTTCTTCTTTTAGTTTAGAATTTTACACTTGTTAGCTTACTAATGCTGTTATTATGTACATTCAGTATGAGGTGATGTAAACTTTAAAGTGGGGTGCTTTTAATTACGAGCACTAAGTGTATGGCTCAAAGGTGGCCATGTGGCTGTGATGTGCTGGTTACAGGGTGGGAGATTGTTGGTCCTCTAGCATGCCAAGAACACACGCCCTACATGTACAAACACACCACAAAGAGAGGAGATAAGGGTTTACGAGGTTCGACAAGATGCCTACGTCTCCGAGGCAGAAAAGAGAGAGAGAGAGAGAGATCTATTGATATACAAAAGATTACAAGACGATTGCAATTAGTTCTCTCAAGAACTCACACAGAAAATCTTAACCCTAAAAGTGGGTTACATCCTCTATTTATAGGGAAGAGAAGAAAACCCCAAAATAACTCTAGGTCAGGTCCAGAATCAGTTCTGCCGACCCAAATGTGTGGTCAACGCCCGGTCGACCGACCCAAGTGTGTGGTCGACCGTCCGGTCGACTGCTCAATGCCCTCTGTCATTTCAGGACTTACTGGAAATGTCGGCCGACCGGGCAGTCGACCGAGCCAACGGGGTTCCTCTTCCTTGTCCACATCGATCGACCGGGCAGTCGACAGATCCAAGCCTTGTGCATGTCGGTCGACCGCCCAGTCATCCGAAATCATGTCATAGAGTTAAAAAACTCTATCTCCTGTTTTTGCCCTCTCTCTATATTCTCCACCTCGGTGAAGATTTTTCAAATCTAAGCCGAACTCCTATGAACTCTAGGCGAAATCGACACACGGTCTCGACTTGAGCCATCCGGGCGAAATCGACACACGATCTCGACTTCAGCAATCTCGTCGAAATTGACACACGATCTCGGCGAAATGACACACGATTTCGGCTTCAGCGATTGGGTTGCACCATTACGGATGCCTGTATACCCCCTACCTAAGAGATCAAGCCTCTCGTAGTTCATTCAAATCAGCTTCATCGAGCTCAAGCAACCGGAAGGATTCGGAGCAAAGTTTTGCAATGATTGAACTTGACTTGGGAACCACTTTTGTAAGCATGTCTGTGGGATTGTCTTTGGTGTGAATCTTCTTTATCTTGATATCTCCATCTTCAAGAACATCCCGCACAAAGTGGTATTTGACATCAATATGCGTCGTTCTCTCGCATGATAGAATTAGTTTTTTGCTAGGTAGATAGCACTCATGCTATCACAATGAACCCGCAAAAAGTCTTGTTCGATTTTCAAGTCATCCATCAAGCCCTAAAGCCAAACTGGTTCCTTTACAGCCTTTGTCAGAGCCATGTACTCTGCTTTTATCGTTGACAGAGTTACTGTAGACTATAAAGTACAACGCCAACTCACTGGTGTCTGCGACAAGGTAAAGACATACCCTGTAGCGAACTGGCGCTTGTCAAGATCTCCAACATAATCAGAGTCCACATAATATGTGCACTCCTGCTTACTTGCAACATCCTTCTCAAAAATCAAACCAACACCTACGGTACCTTTGATATACCGCAGAATCCATCTCACAGCCTCCCAATGATCCTTTTCAGGATCATGCATGTATCTCGATACCATGCTCATAGTCTGTGAAAAATCCGGTCTCGTGCACACCATAACATACATAAAACTACCAACTGCACTGGCGTATGGAACGTGAGACATGTACTCATGATCATCGATAGCCTTCAGAGACATTCTAGCTGAAAGCTTAAAGTGAGGGGCCAACGGACTACTCACAGACTTAGTTTTATCACCAATCAGAAACTTCTGAAGCACCTTCTGCAAGTAAGCTTTCTGAGTCAAACTCACTCTCCCCTTCACTCTGTCTCTTTCAATTTTCATACCCAGTATCCTCCTAACTTCTCCCAGATCTTTCATTTCGACCTCGCAAGATAATTGTACTTTCAACTTATCTATCGATGATCTGTTCTTAGAAGTTATTATCATATCATCTATGTGCAAGAGTAGATAGATATAATCGCCGCTCGGTAGCTTGCGAAAGTAAACGCATGGGTCATGTAAGTTCCTGGTGTAACCACAACCACACATAAACTTGTCGAAGCACTTGTACTACTGTCTCGGTGACTGATTCAGTTCATATAGCGACTTCTCAAGTTCACACACCAACTTCTCCTTCCCTACAACTTTAAACCCCAACGGTTGTGTCATGTAGATCTCTTCCTCAAGATCATCGTGTAGGAAGGCGGACTTCACATCGAGCTGATCCAGCTCATAGTTATATTGTGCTGCAAGTGCCAACATTATATGAATGGAAGAGTGTTTCACAACAGGTGAGAACACCTCATTGTAATCTATACCCTCTCTCTAAGCATAGTCCTTGGCTACCAATCTGGCCTTGTAACGCACACTAC
>JAVJIF010025122.1:0-68155 GCA_038442645.1 Agave tequilana | reverse complement strand
CTCGCTCTCTTTCCATGCCTTTCACTCTCTCGCTCTCTCGCTTGAGTCAGACTCAATCACTCTTTTTAGAGGATGCCAAACTCAAGAAAGCTCGGCCATGTCATCATTATAGGTGTCAGTTTTTCGCCCGCTAGGGAGAGAAAACGCCACGAATTCAGACAAGCCCGAGTAAAAGATAATTTCGCAGCCTCTCTATCTCCTTTAGAGTTCCTCCCTCCGCCTCAACTACCCTCCATCTCTCCCGGCGCTCCTACCATCCCCCTCTCACTTTGTCCCTGCACTGCTCTCCGTCCTCCTACCGCTAGCCCTTCCCTCCCTCTCTCACACCTCTGATCGCGGTTTATTTTAAGGTTAGTCACTCTCTCCCACTGCCTCAACCTCCCTCTCTCGCCTGCCGCATGCCATCCCATCTCGCCCTCTATCATCGCTGCTCTCCCTCCTCCCTCTCTGACACTCCGACCGGGATCTATTTTGGGGTTAGCCATTCTCTCCCGCTGCCTCAACCTCCCTCTCTCTCGTCCGCCGCCTGCTTCCCCTCTCGCCCACTCTCATCGTTGATCTCCCTCCTCCTGTCGCAAGCCCTTCCTCTCCATCTCTCACACCTCTGATCATCATCTCTCACACCCATGATATGAAGTTTCGCCTTAACTTACCTCTCTCTCCCGCCGCTGATCTCTCCTCTCTTGTTGTCTACCACCCCTCTCGCTCTTTGCCCCTGCTGAGTTTTCTTTGTCACTGCTCTGAAACCGGGGCTATCCATCTCGCACACCCCTATCTCGTTGCCATTATCTCTGTCGGCGCTCCGATTTCGTCCTCACAGTGGTCTCCTTGTGGCGCAGACTGGTTGCATGTGTCCGTTATGGTGCCTGCTCTCTGATACTAGTTACTGGACCAACTCTCCTCTCCCGACGCTCCGGTGCCCCTTCTCGTGGTTGAATCCGAGCTGTAGCTATTAGTCAGAGGTAATTTCAAACTAATTTTGTTCAATTAGCATGAGTTTCAGTGGGTAAGACATAATTTGTTTCCTTTGTTTGTAGGTGGGCAAGGTTGTTGGATTTATGGTGGGTACTTCGGGTATTGCATTTAGTCTATCTTCTAAACCTGCGGCTTCTTCTTGTTTTGCCGTCCCTTTCTTCTTCTCTTTTTTTTGTCGCTTTATTTATAGGTAACAATTTTGATAGCTCTGTGTAGGTTGATAAGCCCCATTTCTTAAGCTATGTCTAAATCTATGCATGTTTTTATTTTGAATAATTGATGCACAGTGACGTGGAACATTATGTGTTTTGATTTAATTTGCAAGTTGTTGCTTCTTCTTATGAAACAAAATGATAATTTACATATTTTTTGACATTACAACATCAATTATAGGGCATAGAGTTTATAGAGACAATGACTAGAAAGAGGTGTTTGTCACAATATTCACATTTAGTTAAAATAGAATGTGAAATATCATTGGGCACCGATTGTGAAGTATCCTTGGGTTATGTTGGTATCAGAATGAATTGAATTTCAGTAGAGCATAACTAGAATTATTATCATTGTATTAAGATAATTATGTACGTATATGTAAATGAGCAACATGGTGTTTGAATTTGTTAAAATAGGATTTCCTTTTTCGCCAATGGAAATGGGGTTGTGTACTTTGTAGATGGATGACCGGGAAGAGGAATTTATCATGCGCTTATGTTGTGGTGTTGCAGTTACTGTTGTACCATTCTAGTGGCCTACTTTATATGATTTTTCAGCGTCCTCGGGCCATCCACGTGAACCATCCCTTTTACGAACTTGTATAGGAATGCACACATGTAGCATATCCTAAGTGGATCTAGCAGTAGTTGTAATGATTACTTGAGGATGCGCTAAGCGCCATTCTTTCATCTTGCACAAATAATGAGGAGTATTGGCCCACTACAAGATACTATTCATGTTTCTATTGAGGAACAATTGGCGATGTTTCTCGATATTGTAGGTCACAAGTCCAAGAACAGAGTAATGTGGGTAGATTTCATTAAATTCGAGGAAACCCTTATAAATATTTTAACAAAGTGCTATGAGCTATTTACTTTTTTGCTTTCTACATAACAGTTACATATAACAAACTCCTAATGAAATCCCTCCAGAAGTATTGAGTGGTACACAGTGGTACCCTTATTTCGTGTAAGTATTCATATCTATGTAGACTATTTTTTTTTGTGTTTAGATGTGGTTTCTTTAATTGAAAAAAAAAAAATATTTGTTGCAGGACTACATCGATCTTATCGATGACACACATATAGATGTCATGGTTCACACTAGATATGTAGCGTGGTTTAGAGACCGTAAATGCATGACCCAAAATGTGCTTGTTGCAATGACCCGAACAAACTCTTTACATATGTCATGTTGGATGGGAGGGTTCTGCGAATGATATTATCGTGCTTAAGGATGCATTGTCTTTGCCTCCTTCACATGGATTAAGGGTATATGAGGTTGGGTTACACTTAACAATAATTTCTTGGATTGAATTTATATATTTATATACAATCATAAACTAAACATAGGGATTCTTAATGTAGGAACAAAAGTTATGCGACATGAGGTATGCAACCATGCCCGAATTTATTTTGCCATATTATCACTTAAAGTAAAAAGCGAGTCGTGCATCTCAAACCGTAGGGAGTTATTCAACCTATGACACTCTACTCTTTAGATAAAGATATAGTCTGCTTTTGAAATTCTAAAAGTAGATTCAAGATTCTATCATCGAAGCCTCACCATCCATTCCCAACCTAGGTTGACGTTGTGCTTGCTTTCACTGTTACATTAATCTATATAGTTGACCCGTATGACAAATTTAATCTCAAGAAGTCATAATTCTGGAGGAGCAGAGTGATATCGTAGATGAAGATGACGAAAATATCGTAAATTTCTCGAACACAATGACCGAAGACGACAAGTAGAGCGAGAGGTGAATGAAAGCAAAGAGAGACCAGTTAGCATGGGATATGTGGGTTGATTATTGTGTTAGGTATAAGAACAGAGAACAATAGAGAGGAATATGGATGATTGTTTTTTTTGCTAACGTCTATGTGAACACTATTCCACTTTGAATTATGTAAGTTATTTGTTTATTTAGAAGTTATTGTAATAATGATTTTTCAACTCTTCATATCATGTTGAATTTATTATATTGTGATATTCTAAGTTGAACGCATTACATTCTTGTTCAAATATTGTTATTTATAGGTATGGAATCTAGCTTGTTCGAGCCGCTGAGTCCCCGCGATAGGTCTCATAGCTTTCGTGTACCTACTACTCCAGGGTCATCTCCAAGTACTATGCATCCTACTCAGCAAGTCGAACCTCTCCATTATGGATGGCTTCCTTCTCCCGCTCGTGGCATGCCCATTATGAACATGGGTCAATCATCCTCCTTTAGGCATGTCACCAGTGTTGAACATGAGGATGAACTTTAGTCAACCACCCCCCTCTTCGGCAAGTGGTGCAGGAGTGCAGAGGATTCCATCCTCAGATGATGAGAATGATGTGGACAAGGATGATGACAATGAAGTGGACTTGACCACTTAACTATTCAATATCATTTGGAGATGTTAATATCTAACTTATGCTAGTTGCATTCAGCACTTTAGTAGGATCTTAAGTCCTGTTGCTACTTTTAAACTATCGATACTGTAATGTTGGTATTGCTAGTTTCTGACCTCTGCGGGATGCCACGATTCTGGGGCGCCATGATCCTTCTCTCTAGAACAATCAAGAGCACAAAAGTTTATATTAAAGAGAAAATGTTAGTAGCTTCCAGAAAGGAAATGAAAATGAGGTTATGTGAGTTTTAGAATGGATGTATTGTGGGATATAATGAGATATATTATGGGTATATGTTCTTAATGAGACAATGATGAAATCTCATTCATGAATATAGCAACCAGTAGTTTTAAAAACTGCTCGGATGACTATATAACAATGAATAGGAGCTCACAGCCTTTTACCAGGACCTTTGGTTGTTGTTGGCTGTTGTTACCTGGGTTGGCTGTTGGTTTGTGGCTGTTGTTGCCTGAGTTGGCTGTTGTTGTCTGGGTTGCCTATTGTTAATTGTTGGTGTATTTGAGTTGTTGCCTGGTTTGGCTGTTGTTGGCTGTTGTTACTTGAGTTGGCTGTTGATTATTGCCTGGATGGCTGCTTCGCTAGTTTGTTGCCTGGGTTGGTTGTTTTTGCCCAGTCAAATTTTAGGGTTGAAAAGCATTTGCCCTCTCTTTCCCTCTCACCTATTTTATTGGTGGTAACTATACCACTTTTAAAAGTTTGGTGATCATATCTTAACGGAGGACTATTATATATTTGATTGTTGGGCCAATTTGGTTTTTCTTGGTTGATTTTCCTTACCAACCAAACAAAGGTAATGATGAAAAACAAGCTGCACCCACCACTTTTCACTCCATTTTCCCTCCTAACAAACAAGAAAAAGACCAATCCAAACCTTGAGAACACATGGTTCGATACTGACATGTTGGCCCTTTGATGATGTTGTTAATGATATTGTTAACATTATCAGTATGTTAGTTGAGTTGATTGGCAGGCCACCTATGTATTCATTTGATTCTATGTCCATTAGAACGTTTTATTAAAAGTGGGATTTGACAGAAACTGCCGATAGTCCCTTGAGCTGTCGACAACAAGAGAATTTTGGGCGAACCAAGCAGGTGTCTGAATTGTTTCTGATCCGAATTTGAAGTTGTTGGTTTCTTTTTACTTGAGGGACTCCATGCCTATATAAAGAGGGGTAATTGCTCCTGATATTGTATCCTGTAATTGATTGGTAATAAGAACTCTCTCATTCTGCCCCTAGGACGTAAGCAATTTGTCGAATCTCGTTAAATTTATTTTCTTCTTATTGCTTTGCTCTTGTGTTTGGCGACTATTCTCCGGTGCATCTCTACTCTAACACTGGTGGTTCAAACAAGTGGTATCAGAGCTTTCCAGATTGACAGGGAGTTTCGTTTGAGCGGAGCAAATCAACTTGAAAGTTGTCTACAATTTCATTCTGAGGTAAGATTTAATCTTTTCTTATTTGAATTTATTTTCACTAATCATTTTTCACATTACTTTAAGGAATCTACTAGGGAAATGGCTGGAGATAGCTCATCCACGGTGAATACTGTGAACCCACATCCGTTGAAAATCAATGTAGTAAAGTTTGATGGAAAGAACAACTTTGGGATGTGAAGGTATGAGGTGATGGATACATTAACGGCATCAGACCTCGAAGACACTCGTTTGGAGGAAAAGCTGGAGGAAACTTCTGAAAAAGATTGGGAAAAAATAAATAGAACGGTGTATGATCTCATAAGGTCTTTTTGGACACAAGACATCAAGTATCATGTGTTGTATGAGACTTTCGTAAGAAAGTTGTGAGTGATCCTCGAAAAGAAGTATCTGACGAAGAGCATTGAATCGCGATTGCAACTAAAGAGGAGGCTTTACCGCTTCCAGTTGAAGAGAGGACTCTCCATTGACGAACACATGAATAACTACATCAAACTTCTTACAGACTTAGTTAATGTAGATGTGGCGATTGAAGAAGAGGATAAGGCATTAATTTTTCTAAATTCTCTTCCTGATGAAGAGTATGAAACTTTTATCCTAATCTTGATCAATGGTAAACAAATACTAAATTTAGTGATATGTCGACTACTCTTGTAAATTATGAAGTGAGAAGAAAAGACAAGAAACCCTTTTTCAATAGTACATCAGCAGAAGCGTTGACGGTAAGAGGCAGGGGTTCCAATCAGAAGGGCAAAGGTGAGCATGGGAGATCAAAGTTCAGGCCAGATTTCAGAGATATGAAGAAGAACCAGTACGCTGTCTTTAAAGAATTAGGACACTAGAAGATTGATTGTTCAAATATCAAAGATAAGAATAAGGAGTCAAAAGACCGAGGCAAATCTTGCAAGAGTGATCAATACCCAATCGGGTAGTACTTCACAAGAAGGTGGATCGGACTCTGACTCAACGGTATTCTCTTTCTGTCACTACTACTACTATTGGTTACTCAGGTGATTCTGAGTGGATGCTAGATACAGGAGCTACATATCATGTGTGTTCTAACAAGGATTAATTTTGATGCTCTATTGTTGTGGGTGATGATCGTTCATGCAACATGAAAGTGATAGGTACAATCCATATCAAAATGTTTGATGGGATGGTACGGGAATTGAAAGAAGTGAGGTATGTACTCAACTGAAAAAGAATTTTATAGCTGTTGGTGTCTTGAAAGCATTGGGTCCTGAAGTATCTATTGGAGATGGTGTTTTCAAGATGATTAGAGGCTCGATGGTTGTTTTCAAGGGCATCCGATGTAATAATTTTACTACTTGAAGGGTAGTACGGTTACAGGGCAAGTGATGACTTCTACAGATTTAGATGATGATTGCACTCGGCTTTGCATGAGGCTCGGACATACAAGGGGAAAGTCTTTACAAGCGCTTGTAAAGAAAGGTCTATTGAAAGGTGCCAGAACTTGTAAATTAGATTTTTGTGAACGTACGTCATTAGAAAGAAGCCCAAGGTGAAATTCGGCACTGTAACTCATTACACCAAGGGAATACTGGAATATGTTCACACTGATGTTTGGGACCTATCAAGACGACATCTATTGGAGGTAACCGCTATTTGTGTCTTTTATAGATGACTACTTTCGACGATGTTGGGTATATACCATGAAGCACAAAGGGGAAGTCCTGGAGTTGTTCGTGAAGTGAAAGAGGAACATGGAGAAAAGCACGGGAAGAAAGATCAAGGTACTCCGTTCAGACAATGGAGGGGAGGTATACAAGTGATCTTTTTCTATAGCTATGTCATGATGAGGCAGAGAAAGGCACTTCACAGTAAAGGAAAATCGCTACAAAATGGGGTGGCTGAAAGGATGAACAAACCTTACTAGAGAAGGTTTGGTACATGTTATCCAATGCCGGCTTATCGAAATACTTTTGGCTAAGGCATTGGCGTATGCTTGATATCTCGTTAATAGATTGTCGTCATCTACGATAGGAGGTAAAACTCATCTGAAAGTTTGGTCAGAGAAAATTGCCCAGGATTATGATTTGCTAAGGGTATTTGGGTGTCCGCTTACTATCATGTTAAGGAAGATAAATTAGAACCAAGAGCGAAGAAAGGTGTGTTCGTAGGATTCAAGAAAGGTATAAAAGACTATAAAATTTGGGATCCGAAGGACAAGAAATTTATCCTAAGTAGAGATGTCACGTTTGATGAGGCTTTAATGGTGAAGACTACAAACTCTCAGTAGGTGGAGAGTGAAAAACAAAGGAATATCGCAGCAGGTGAAGAGTGATGCTACTTTATCATCTCTAGATAGGACAGTATCATTCGAGATCAAACTCGCGGTGATACAGGGTAGTGACCATCTAACCGATCAGGATGCTGATAATGATGAGGATCAAGGACAGACTATGAGTGATGTCTAAGAATCCATTACAGTTGGAAGAGCACACATGAATCCACGTAAGCCAAGTTGGCTCACTACAAATATGATTGTAGCCTATGCTCTCTCATTCATTGAAGAGGCGATCCCGTCTATATATAAGAAAATTAAAATCTGTTCGGAGTCCAAGATGTGAAAGGATGCCATGATGAAAAAAATGAGTTCTCTAGACAAAAATAACACTTGGGAACTGTTAGAGTTTCCCAGCGGTAAGAAGGTGATTAGTTGTAGGTGGGTATTTGCAAAGAAACATAGATCTCTCAAGGTGACACTGTACGCTACAAAGCCAGATTAGTAGCTAAAGGTTACGCTCAGCGAGAAGGCATTGACTACAATGAGGTATTCTCACCTGTTTTGAAGCACTCGTCTATTCAGATTTTGTTAGCACTGGTAGCACAGTACGAGTTGGAACTTGATCAGCTCGATGTGAAGATCACATTTTTTCATGGCGATCTTGAAGAGGAGATCTACATGTCTCAGCGACGGGTTCAAAACTGAAAGAAGGAGAATATGGTATGCAAATCAAAGAAATCGATATATGGATTAAAGCAATCCCCGAGGCAGTGGTACAAGCGTTTCGACAGTTTCATAAGAGACAAGAGGTTTACACGAAGCCATTATGACCCATTTGTGTATTACAATAAGCTACCTGGTGGAGAGTATATCTATCTACTATTATATGTGAATGATATGCTCATCGCTTCTAAGAGTATATTCGTAATTGATAAATTGGAAAAGGACTTGTCTACTGAATTTAAGATGAAGGATCTTGGTGAAGTAAAGAAGGTGCTAGGCATGGAGATTGAGAGAGACTGCAAGTATAGCAAGGTTAGCTTGACGTAAAAAGGGTATCTGAAGAAGGTACTTCAGAAGTTCAACATCAATGATGACACGAAGTCTGTAAGTATCCATTGGCTCCTCATTTCAAGTTAAATATTGCTATATCTCCTACTGATGTTGAAGAGTGTGAGTATATGACTGACATGCCCTATGCTAGCACAGTCGGTAGTCTAATGTATGTAATGGTGTGCACAAGGCCCGATTTGTCACAAGTTGCGTCAATGGTTGCAGATACATGCATGATTCCGGAAGGGCCATTGGGAGGCAGTGAAGTGGATTCTATAGTATATCAAGGTACAATAGACGCTGGTTTAGTATTCAAGAAGAATGTTACAGGTAAGCAGGAGTGTATCAATATGTTGATTCTGACTACGCTGAGATCTTGACAAACGCCGGTCAACAACGAGATATGTGTTTACACTATCTCAAGCACCGATAAGCTGGCGCTCTACTGTACAGTCTACTGTCGCATTGTCTATTACGGAGGCCGAGTATATGGTTATGACAGAGGCTATGAATGAGAAAATTTTGCTTCAAAGATTGCTCAATGACTTGAGGATTGATCAGGATCAGTTGAAGATCAACTGTGATAGCATGAGTGCTATCTATTTGGCAAAGAATCAGGATATCGTGCAAGGACGAAGCACATCGGCATCAGGTTCCACTTTGTTCGAGAGATTCTTGAGGAGGGTGACATCGAGTTATATAAGATTCACATGAAGGAGAATTCCGTCGATATGCTTACCAAGGTTGTTCAGAGGGTGAACTTTGCATATTGCAAGGAGTTTTCCAATCCAATTGCTTGAGCTTTGTAGAGCTCGTTTGAATGAACTACGGATGGCTTGATCTCCTGGGCAAGGATACGTAAGCAACCACATTGGGGCAGCCCGTTGAAGTCGACATGGTACTAAGTTGAGTTCGACTCAGATTTGAGAAATCTTCACCGAGATGGAGAATTGCGGGTAGAGAGAGAAGAACAAAAGTTAGAGGATGGAGTTTTTAAAGAATAAAACATAGGACCGTCGACTTTCGACGATCAGACTCGGATACGCTCAGCTCTGAAGCAAGCTGTCGACAGCAGCCACTTTGTGCTGTCGGCAGTGTTTTTACCGAAAGTGAGGTTTGTCAGAGAACTGTCAACAGTCTTCGTAGGTTGCGACAGCAAGAGGATTCTGGGCGAATCCGAGCAGTTGCCTGAATTTGTTTCTGATTCAAATTTGGAGTTGTTGGTTTCTCTTTTCTTAAGGGACTTCATGCCTATATAAAGAGGGTAATTGACCATGATATTGTATTATGTAATTGATAATTTAATAAGATCCCTCTTCCCTTCTGCCCCGAGGACATAGGCAAATTGCCGAATCTCGTTAAATTTTGTATTCTAGCTTTCTTTTTTATTTGCTTTGCACTTGTGTTGGCGACTATTCTTCGGCGCATCTCTACTCTGACGCTGGTGGTTCCAACACTGATTGCTATGATTAATCTGGTAACTGCCATTTATATTTAGTAGTTAATTACTAGTTCCATAGAAACTGATTGAAGCTGCTGGCTGCATTTGCTATCTGTGAAAATTTTGTATGATGCTTTTGACTTTTCATATTATTTTCGTAAACCTCTTTCAAATTTCCAGAAAATGATATCAGAAAATTTCAATTAATTGGATGCAAAAGCTTAATTTTTATACATACTTTCAGTGGAAACTAGAAAAGTTTATAAAAGAATTTTTTTATATCTTTGAGTTTGGGGTTCTGTAAATTCGTCCATTTGGACCAGTATAAGAGTTCTTCTGGATGTGAGCAAATTCATTCCTCCAAGGTATAACAATCAAAGGGTATAAGATGTATCCAAATTTTGTGTATAGTAATGTCAGATATTGCCTAAAAAGCTGAAGGAGTATAAGAATTTTATCCTGCAGAGTGCAGACCTCTACAATCCAAGATTTAGCCTATGAAAGGAATTATGCCATTCTAGAGAACAAGGAATCTGAAAGCATTCTTGAGATTAGTAGGATCTCTTTTTCTCCAAAATACCATTTTTTGTTCAGAGAATACAAAACAGTGATTCATTGTAATTCGAGAAGGCTGTACATAATTTTGCCAAGCAAACTATCCAGGTCTTTTTGTGCCTATTCTAATCACTGCTGTGATCAGAAAACAGAGAGCAGGTGAGAGGGTACAAATTGGCTATAGTATGTTACCCTGATCCTCTTTCCTTTGTTTCCTAGCATGCTTTTAATTGTATCAATTATATTTATTTAGTTTTAACAAGCATTTCATGATCATTGAGGTGGCTAACTGCTCTTTCTCTCAATAACAAGCCATCTGTCAGGGTGCAACCTCAGTTTCTATGTACCTGTAAACAAGTAATAAACTAGTGTGGAAACCGATCGATCAATCGGGAGGAAGAGGAAGGGGAAGAGAAAGAAGAGGGAGAAAAAGAAGAGGAGAGCCGAGAGAGGAAAAGATGGATGGAAGGACAGACGGACAAAGTTTCTATATGAGTCATGGGAGAAAATCTTCTTTCGATCGGTTTTTGATCATTACTTTCTCCGTACTGAAATTTAGTAGTACTTTTTATGCGGGCAATATCTCATTCCCTCTCGCTGGAGAAGGCTAGTGGAAATGTAGTCTTGTGCTTCAGGGGAGCCGGTTTAAGGTCGACCTAACGAATGTTTTACTGCCTTTTTTCTCTTACCCTGAATTCAATATTCGATGTCATCTTTTTAACAGAAAAAAACTCTATGCAGATTAGATACGTGTAAGTACAGTGCCGTTGCTACTGAAAGAAACAATAAATTGAGTCTTAATTTGAACCTAGAAAGAACCATTAGCTCTATCCTCCCTTCAAAATACTTCATGCAAATGTTATCTTGTTTCTGATTGAAATTTTGTTTTCCAGCAACTGCAATTAACGTTCAGGGCAACACAATAACAACAGCAACCTCCGAAGTTGCTGGGCCATGGACTTTGGGTCAGGCCACATAAGGCCCACCCATTCAATGGAGCCGGGCCTAATCTATGATGCAACGATAGGGGTGCCATCGGATCAGATACGGATCGGATATTCTATTTACCACATTCATATCCGCACCCAACTTTCGAATACGGGTACGAACACAGATATTTTCGGGTGTGGAAAAATGATATCCGAATCCGCCAAAATCAGATATCGGATACGGATCAGATATCAGCGGATCGGATGCAGATACTAATCGGATGTTTGTTGAACACTCACGAAAGTTGGTATACAAGTACTTCATTTATTTTTCCCTTTACATCAAGGACTTTTGGATACTCTATATCATTACCAAGTAATTCCATCATTAAGTGTGACAAAGAATGATCACATGATATATCTTAATACAAGTGCAATAATTAGCTATAAACAATAAATGGCTGCTAGTAGAGATATAGTAGAACTAACCCTATAAAACAGAAACATGATATCTTAATATATGATTTTAGCATCTCACATGCATAGTTTAATGATTATTCTTATGTTTCAATATTATAGAATTTTGATTCATTTGAGAGTCAAGAGTTTGTTACCTCTCAAAAATCTCAATTGGAGCAATTCGGAGACTCAACCGCCAGCTGAGAGAGCGCAACGTGGCTGAATTTTAACCACAATTTTGGGTGCTTGTAGCATGGTCGTAGTTTTTTATGAGGACTGTGATTAAGTCGCAGTGTTTTTATGAGAATTGCTGCCATGGTCGCAGTCTTTTCTAAGGACTGCGACAAGGTCGCAGTCTTTTTCTGAGGACTGCTGCCAAGGTCACAGTCCTAATTACACTGATAATATATGATTTTAACATCTCACATGCATAGTTTAATGATTATTTTCTTATATTTCAATATTATATTTTTATTGACCTGATAGCTACAAATGCTCTTAGTTACTTCTTATTTCTCCAAACTTCCAATTATGATGTAAAAGAAATACTATGATGGTCAAATAGGTCAGTACTGAGAAATTGGTTTTTGTGTGATATTCATGAATAATAAAATAAATAGAGAAGTTTACATGGATATGCAAACGACACCAACCAAACAACTATTTTATTAGTGAAATCTCAGTCCAAGCTGCACAATCTCAAAGATGTATGGAACATTCATAAAATGATGCTATTGTTGAGATAACAATGCAAGAAGGATCCATTCCAAATAATTCCAATAAAAGAAATAATACTAATGATAAGGAAAACAATGGACATTACCTGATGACAGGACAATGATTATGTATTGCCATAACAGAATGATATGCCTACGAATAGAATACACATCAGTTAAAGGCACATATTGATGGTATATAGGCTTCTATCTGCATTACAATTTAACATCAGTAACTTTAATGAGCACTTAGAATATAAATGTACTAACATATCAAGCCCAAAAGAAGTTTAAAGAAAAAAAAACTGGCTTATTTTCTCTAAGAAAAAAGATAAACTTGCTTAATCTTTTACTTGGGATGTTCCCAAATGAGTCATCACAATAATAACTAGGCTTATAGGGTATCTATCTCTGCCAAAAATAAAGAAAATGTAAAAAACAATCAATGAATTAATTTCTCAACGGATCTTCCTACAAATAGAAAATTAGATGTAAAGAGATGAGAATTAATGGATGCAAGAAGAAAGACAGACATACTTTGCTAATGTATACAATAATTGATCAGAATTATCAAAATTGAGAAGAGCAAAAACAAATAAGGAAAGCAAATCTATATAAACGTATTTTGATATTATCGGAAATAGTTAGCTAAAAATAAAGATTAAAGTACATAATTAAACAAGTTTTCAAGTAGCTAATATCACCAAATAATTCACCATCACAATTACAAGTCTTTAACCATGTTAACCATGTTAATCCAACACAAAACAAAGATAAAATGTAGAGATGAAAGAATTCATGAGAATGTGAGGCAGTCAAATCATATCTTTCGTATCGTAGACGTCCATGATGTCACCTTCCAAATTAACAAAAAATAATTTATCAATTACAACTTATTTTATCTAAGTGCAAATAAGAAGAGAATAAGTTAGTAAAACTTGAATAGCATACTTGATTTCACAAAACAATCTCGAATCTCATCCGAATCATCATCTACAATGATATCTTCTTTGTTCAAAGAGTGTCAAATTTCGTAACTATGAAAAAATAAATTTGATTAATATGTACAATGTGGAACCAATTAAACATAAGAAAATTCAAAGAGAACTTAAATCAAAACCTTCTTTCTCCGCTTTAAGCCAATTATGTGTACAAAGCAATGCTTCCATCGTATCCGTTGTCATTTGGCTTCTATAGCAGTGTATAACACGACCTCCACTGCTAAATGCCGATTCGGATGCCACAGTTGATGCAGGAATACCCAAAATATCTCATGTTACTCTTGTAAGAATCGAATACTTTCCACTAGTACTTTCCACCAACCTAAAATATCAAAATCTATTGCTTCATTCCATTAAATAATAGTCTCTTCCATATAAATATCAAGCTCCATCTTTGTAGCCTCATTCTCAATGGTTTGAACAAATTTTGCAAATCTATTTTTTCTCTTGTCACCAACCCTTTTCACTTCTTGTGGATGAGAACTTGAAGCATTTTCAAGCCTATCGATTGATTTTTCAATACATATTCTTGGTAAAGTCTCTTTATCACACTTAAGATATCATTTGTATGCACCCCACCATTACACCATATATCAAATGAAAGAAATAAGTGATTGCAAGCATCTCGTATCTTAGATCAAGAAATGTAGCCACCTCAAAAATTTTATTAGACATATCCTAATATTTATCAAACTTCTTCTTCATTTATAAGCTATAGTCATGATGGTGTCATCACTACTCTTTTGCCATTCAATCAAAAGCAATTGGATTTCACAAAACTCATCAAACAAAAGATTGCATGTGAGATATTTAGTGCCGGAGAGAAGTTGAATTGCTTCATGAAAATACTTCAAACACTTGCTTAAAGTTTCAATATGGTCCCTCTCTTGATTCGATGGACAATGAATATATTTATCATCTATAAGTGCAAATCTACTAAAAGCAAGTTTATACTTCAAAGCATTATCCAACATTATAAAAGTAGAGTTCCACCTTGTGCAACATTAAGAGAAAGACGTTTTTGATTTTCCAAATTAACATGCTTAGCAACATGATAGAACCTGTTACTTATTTGTGGTGACATCGTTAAATACTTAACACTAAGCCTCACCTTTTCAATGACTTTAGTGATAGTTTTTAAACCGCTTTGAACAACAAGATTGATAATATGAGCCCCACACCTCACATGAAAAAAATACCATTATAAGGAAGAGTGTTTTAAGACGGTCTCTTGCCAACCTTAATGCAACATTATTAGCCTTATCATTATCAACTGTGACGATTAACACCTTGTCATGAAGATTCATTCAAGCAAACGGTCTATAAACACATTACATATGTCAATACCAGTAGAACCATGAACATCTATAAATCCAATTAATCTTTATTGCAAACTCCATGATTCATCAACAAAATGGCTAGTAATACACAAATAAGACTTGTTTTGTAAAGAACTTGTCCATTTATCTATTGTGAACACACTTTAATGGAGGAATTAGTAACAAGTCAAATAAATTCTTTTCGTATTCTGTATAAATCTCTATGCACATTTTGTTGATGGTTGTACGATGTGGAATATGATGTGCCGGTCGAAGAGAAAGCAAATAATCCCGAGTAAACACATGTTCCACAAAATTAAATGGATACTCATGAGCAATAATAGCTTTGATAAGTAATTTTTGACTCTTTGCATCATCAGATTGATAATTTTGAAGTGTCAAAGTTCCATCTTATTTTCTTACGGTGACTTGTATCAATTATTGGCGGACATCAACTTTTTTCTTCTTGGGGCATGCTTTTACGTGGTTCTTAAAGTGTATGGTTTCATGTTTACTATTTGCATTAGTTTCAAAACCACAATGATTACATTTAGCCATTTTTATCATAGTAATCATCTCTTTTCCATCTACTTCTATTTTTATTTCTTTATCAAATTTTGTAAAATCATTCCACACTGCAGAGGTATACTTCTTATTCTTTTCACAACAACACTATTAAAAATAGATTCAGAGGTGGTGACAACAACATTTGCATCTTGTTGAACCGAGGCTGAAGGAAAATCGGACGACATGATTATAATTCACTATTCATAAAAAACACACAATCACTATTAATGACATGAGCTGAAATATTCTCAAATTGAAGATTAAATATAAAAACTTGAAGATATTTCAAAGAATATTACATTTACTTTTATGCATATGAGATATATTATACCTTCTCAGAGATTCACCTTTGCATGTTCCACTTAACTTCAAAGATCCCACATTTTGTCTTCAAAATCCTATAAATTATAAATAAGACTCTATTATAAACACAAACAATTCAACTATTTATTCAAATCTTTTTCAAAATAAATAATTTTTGAATTATAAGAGAAATAGATGAAACGAATCATAGATTCATAGATCTAATTGCCACCCAACGAATACCTTTTCCTTATTACAAAATTTCATCCAGAAAACATTAAGTTGTGCTGTAACTTGTAAATTTGTAGTGTAACCACTTTGCCACAAGATAACAAAGATAAAACTCACAGAATAAAATTTCAGCGAAATTGTCAATTAATTAATTAAGAGAGAAAACTCACAGAATAAATTTTGAAATTGAAATTTTTGTTAGACTCACTGGATTCGTTGGAGTGGAGAGCTCGTGTGAAGAGATCGAGATTGAAGACCGCTCGAAGCGGAGCTCTGATGGATCAGATTGAGGGAGAGGTTGATGAGGGGAAGAAGAGAGCTTGTGGGCGGAGGCGCCTGGTCGGACTCGTCAGATGGGAGAGCTCGTGGTCGAAGAAGAGAGCTCGAGGTCGAAGAACTAAGAAGCGATCGAGATTGAAAGAGATCGAGAGAGATCGAGAGGAAAGGGGGTGGCTGCCTGGCTACTCGTTAGTGGAGAGAAAAGTGAGGGAAAGATGGATCTCAGATTCTCAATGAGTCAATTCTCAAACCTTAAAGGCTAATATAGTTATATACTTATATATATTTATATTATATATTTATATAACATATAATATTATAACAGATCTAATAATAGTGCGGATATCCGAATCCGGATCCGTTTTATTAACTCTATTCGAATCCGTAATTCGTATCCGAATAAGAATATCCGGATCCGGATCCGTCGGATGCAAAAAAGAATGCATCCGAATTCGCATGGGAAGCGGATTCGGATGTGGATATCTGCGGAGATCCGATTCTGAATGGCACCCCTATGCAACATACAATGACGTTGGCCCGTCAGTGAGACCCTGGCTTGCTCCTCAGAGATCATCAATCCGAACGCCCAAGAAGGACATGTTAATTATAAAATAATAATAAATAAATAAAAATACAATGACTATCTTCTTTTTGCAAGCTCCAGTAGCAATGCCCAACTGGATCTCTCGTTCCCCTGCCCACACAATCCATCATCACCAGGGGTAGAGTCACATTCATTGGATTTTATAAAATAATAAAATAGGCAAATAGTTTGTAATTTTTTCATATAAATTTTTTTATAATTATTATTACTAGTATAAAGATACTTTGAACTCTATCTCAAATGATAATTTATAAATTTAAGCTATATTGGAGGTCACAAGTTCTAGTCTTAATTGATATAATATTATTTTTTATTTTTTTCTCTCTTATCATATTTCAATTACGCTTACACTGAAGTTCTTATTATATTTATGTTCACCCTAAAAGACATCCCGCGTCCGCCACCGCGGATCATCACCATCCAACCGTAACCAACCTTTTGTCACTGTTGCCGGACTCTGTGGCACCGTTAATCTGAGCAGGACCATGACCAATGTGGCCAGTGCAAGGTCACATACAGTGTGAGTGGGAATGAACCCAATGGTGTTAGGATGATCTCACCCAACTTGCTGACTTTCAAAGAAGTGGGTGAGAAGAGAGCTCGTCATCGGACTCAGAAAGCGGAATCGATGGGAAGTGGGGGTTTTGTGGCTGATGACTACACTTGGAGCGATGATTGCATACTGCGTGGAGTCCAATAATTGTCTCTCCTGTGAATGTGGGGTGGATATATTATAATGAGATACACTGATGTCATTTTGAAAAGAGTCGGAGGAGCTGTTTGTTGCAAGAAAGTTGGCGGAAGTAAGAAAATAGGGAAGTATTATTGCTCACTTTTCTATTTATTCAAATACCGGAAAAAAAAAAGAAAATCTCTTTTTTTTTCTCTTTTCTCTTTTACACAATCATTTCCTCACTTCAGATTGCTACAGTTAATTTTGTGGTCGTGTAAATCTCATTTGTAATAAGTTGTGGCTTCCCAATAACATCTAAATGCCGGAAAACTTACTAACCAATTCCCAAGTTCCAAAAGGGAATTATTACCTCTTCCTCAATTCCTTACTTTTCCACTTCCACCCTTAAGCAAACAGGCCCGAAGTTGAAACTTTCTTGTTCAAATACAATTTTACGATATTCGAATGTAAAATTCATTTCATTGAAGTTGATTTACATTATTTCAAGTAACAAAAAAAATAAAATATCATGTATTTTGAATAGTTTTTGTTCATACATCAAGCAAGTGCAAAATAAACGATCAAATATAGAATATTGCTTAGGCCTACGTTTTTTTTCCAGACTTAAATTCTTGATCAGACCATCTCATCATGATCTAAACACTTAAAAACCCTCACATATCATATTTTTTTAGATTTTAAATATTTTACACTGTTAAACTAACAAACTCACTATTTCAACTATTTATTTTGTTCTTACTTAATTGATAGGCAAAAATTATTCAAAATACATAATTTTTTATTTTTAATTATTTGAAATAATGTAAATCAACTGCAACGAAATGAATCTTACATTCGGATGTCATAAGGTTGCATTTGAGTGGAATGATTCGGTCTCGAATCCTTCCAGAATGACACAAGTCTATCTCATATTATAATTTATCACATCTCTTACTAGGGAGAAAATTCTTCTAAACATGTGGGCGTGCAGCGAAGTTTCCAAACACGCTGGTAGGCGTAAGTTCTCTTACACCCAATCGGTGTTACATTTGCGTAATTTTCATGTTACTTTTTCTGAGTTTTTTAGCCTCATCAAGTATAACAAGTGCTGTTGTAGCACAGTGATAAAACTTCTTGCATTAAATGGAAAAAGATATGTTCATTTCAATACAAGATTTGTGCCTGGAAGAGTATTTTATGCATCTACAAAATATATATAGAACTCATTGCTATGTAAGTTCTTTGGCTGATGCTCTATGCATATTCATATCCTTGCAGTATCTTATTCATATCCTCATTTTTATACTGGTGGAGGATGAATATTTGTTTTTTTTCAAGAGAACAAAGATGGAGGGATTGGGAACAAAATTTTCATATCTTGATTTTTCTCAAGCCACACTCTGTGCAAACATAAATATTATAAGGGCTCAAACAAGAAAAGGAAAAATAAAAACTTTTCTCCAAACTTTACTACTAAATAAAATGCTTTCTGAGAAAAAAAGAAAAAGAAAAGAGTGTGAAAACTTTTCAATCCTCAAACAAAATTAAAGCTATTTAAAAAGAAAAAAGAAAAACAAATTAAAAAACTTTTCAATCTTCGAAACAAACTTTTGAACTTGGTTAAAACCTTTATTTGAGAAAATAAAAGAAAAAAAATGTTTCCTCCAACGCTTCACAACTTGGACAAACGGCCTGTTTGGTTAAGGGTGGAAGTGAGGAAGTAAGGAAGTGAGGAAGTGGTATTAGTTCCCTTTGAAACTTGAGAATTGGTTAGTAAGTTTTTTGGTGTTTGGATGTTGTTGGGAAGTGTGGTTTGGAAAATGTTATGTCTTTTCCGGTGTTTGAATGGTAATGGAAAGTGGAAGGGGAAAAGTTGACCGCAAAATAATATTAAAATAAAAATTAATTAAGAAAATAAAAAGGGATTGTAATTAGAATGCAAGTGAGATTTACATTACCAAAAAATTAACTGTTTTATACTACAACTTATTATAAATGAGATTTACATGACCACAAAATTAACTGTAGCACTCTGAAAGTGAGGAAATGGTTGTGTAAAATAGAGAAGAAAAAAGAAAAGGGATTCTTATTTTCCTTTTCCAGTGTTTGGATAGATAGAGAAGTGAGCAATTATACTTCCCCATTTCCTTACTTCCGCTCACTTCCTTGCAACCAAACACACCAAAATACTTGTTTGGAAGAAAAAGAAAAGTAAAGTAGAAACTTTTCACTCTCTCTGACATTCTAGCCTTCATTTTGCTCAAATGTTGCAAAAATCAATGTAGACCTCCGGCCAGGTTTTAAAAGCCTGCATCTCAGGGCCTGTTTGGTAAGAACACCGATCCACAAGAAACCGACTGCTATCAGTTTCTATCAAAAAATCATGAGCCTGACAGTACTGAAAATTCAGGTATCACACTGATAACCTAGAGAAGAAAACAAATATAATTTTTTTATGTTTTTTTTTTTGGCCAGAGGGCTCACACAATTCAGAGAAAACACTAAAATTTCAAATTTTCAGCTCACTTTGCTGCGACCTAATATTAATTGTGTATTTACTTAATAGCTATAGGGTATTTATGAGCCTAACATCTTCCAGAAAACTATATACTGTACTGTTACTTAAGCAACTAAAATTTTTCAAACTGGAGAAATTTTGACAATCACTCAATTATTCAAAAATCACTAATATTTTCTTCGAATTAAGGTCTACTCACAGTGGCGGACCCAGGTGGGAGCGAGTGTATGCGGTCGCCCCGACTGAAAGTTGGTTAATTAAGTAAATAACCCAAGTACTCGATCATTTCTCTTGATCTCACGATTCTCACCATCACAATTACAAGTCTTTAACCATGTTAATCATGTCAATCCAACACAAAACAAAGACAAAATGTAGAGATGAAAGAAGTCATGAGAATGTGAGGCAGTCAAATCATATCTTCCGTATCGTAGATGTCCATGCTGTCACCTTCCAAATAAAAAAAATAATTTGTGAACTGCTGCCATGGTCGCAGTCTTTTCTAAGGACTGCGACCAAGGTCGCAGCTCGCAATGTTTTTCTGAGAACTGCTGTCATGGTCGTAGTCGTTTCTAAGGACTGCGACCAAGGTCGCAGTCTTCTTGCAGTATTTTTCTGAGGAATGCTATCAAGATCGCAGTCCTAATTATACTGAAAATATATAATTTTTTTAGGATTGCGACCATGTCACAGTTGATTGCGATCATGTCACAATGGATTGCGACCATTTTTTTTGTAATATCAAAACTTGAAAAATGTTGTTTGATTTTTATAAATTTTCAATTTTAGTTTATAATGTTTTTGCCCCCACTTAGTGAAAATCCTGCGTACGCTACTGTCTACTCACTAAAGTAGGTAATATATTGATGAGCAAATAAAAACTGATGCATGAATGATGAACCTACACTAACATCTCATCTCAAATATTATTTTCAAAGATCTCACAGTACTCGTTTCAGGTGATTCAGACTCTTTTTGTAGTCGATAGCGAGAGAAGCTATTAGATAAGAACAGGACTGAGGTGATTGTTAGAGATTAGAGAATTTATATTAAAATAGTAGAGATATTACAGAGTTTTTTTTTTTTTTTTTTTTTTTTTTTTTGGGGTATAGTGTGTCATCTTTGTAATCTTTGCATGCATCATGTATGCAAGTTAAAAATATTTAGCAAATGATATAGGCTTAGTCACTGTGGGGTCATTTGGCCAAGGAAAATTATTTGAGAAACTGACAATGGGGCTCACTCAGTCAGTTTTTCTTGAGAAAGTTTATTGTTGAGCCTCACGTTGTCAATTTTTAACCCTTTTTTTATTGCTTTTGCAGAAAAAGAGAAATAGAGATTTCACTTCAGCACTCTTTTTTTGGTGTTTTGAATTTTGCAAACAATTAAGACTTTGTAAAGGAGAAAACTGATAGTGGAGCTCACAAAAACACCCACTTTCTCTCAACTTTCTGGTCATCCAAACAAGTCATGAAATTTTCTTTTCTTGTTTTTATGAAGGACAAAATTTTGAATTAAGTTTAATTTTAAAATAATTTGAAAAACAAACCTACCCCAAAAAAATTCCTAAAAACCGGTCTCCCATGCGCCATGTAGGTGCCACGTCGGCCAACGGTCAACTCGGGTGCCAGCATGGCACGGTTCTGAGATGGATTCACAGAAGTTCGGCTTTATCAAGGCTGGACTAAAGCAAATAAAAGGTATAAAAATCCGGTCTTGCTAATGCCGGATTTCTTAAAAGGTAAAATCCAAAGTCAAGCCTTTCCAAGACCGGATTTTCATCTTGACCACCAACCATATTTGAGTCTGGTGTAAGTGCTCTGTAAGTGAACAAATTTCTCACTTAGAGAGTCCGGCCTTACAGAGGCCGCACTTTTTTTACATGGTTTATTAAAGTGTGGACTTGGCAAGGTTGTACTTTCAGTTACAGAATAGCTTCAGAACCGCTAATACAGAGGGAACTCCAATACACAAAACAATTAC
Organism: Agave tequilana; assembly: GCA_038442645.1. Lineage (NCBI taxonomy): Eukaryota > Viridiplantae > Streptophyta > Magnoliopsida > Asparagales > Asparagaceae > Agave > Agave tequilana. The sequence goes on along the minus strand of JAVJIF010025122.1, from coordinate 46,236 downwards.
AGAACAACTCTCCATTTCAATCTCAATCTCAACATATCTAATCCTCAATCTTAATCTAATTTCAATCTCAATCTCAACATATCAATTCACAAACTCAAATACACAACATATCAAAACACATTCAAACTCAAATCCAACACATATCAATAAAACTCAATCACAAATTTCAATACACAACTCAAGTCCCAACATATCAATACGTAAATTCAAATCCATAACACAAACTAATATGTCATATAGAACTTCCATTATACCCATATCATGTTTCACATCATATATCAAATTAATACAAATATTTCAATTATACAAACAAGATAATGCATGTCTAATTCCACGACCTCATCCTCATCCTCCGCCACGCCCACGTGTAGGGGCAGTTAGGTAGTCGGCTATATATGTGATGATCCCGCCTGAGAGAAAGAGGGAGAGTGAGACGGCTGAGAGAAAGCGGGAGAGAGAGACAGCTGAGAGAGAGGGGGAGAGAGAGACGACTGAGATAGAGGGAGAGAGAAGACAACTGAGAGAGAGAGAGAGAGTACCCTCACAAGACGGCTGAGAGAGGCGGAGGTCGTCATCGGAGGCGGCTGAGAGTTAGGGCACAATTGAAAGAGAGGGGGAGGGGATTTGAGAGACCTTGCGCTGAGAGAGAGAGAGAGAAAGAGAGAGAGAGAGAGGAGAGAGGGAGAGAGAGTGGAATGTATTAATAGGGGGTGTGGACCTTCCTTTATAATTTTCAAGGAAATTATAAGTCCGGCATAGTTAAGACCGAACTCTGTAAAGTAGATTAATTTGTTCACTTTACAGAGTGTTATGGCATGCTTATCTTTTTTTTTTTCAAGTCCATGGAAATCCAGCCTCAGGAAGGACGGATTTTGTAAAAACAAGTAGTCTATCTTTACGAAGAACGGACTTTTTATTTCATTCTCTTTATTTCATTCCCAGAAAGTCCGTTCTTGCCAAGAGCGGACTTTTAAATAACATGAATAATTAAGCCCAGTCTTGACAATGGCCGGACTTCTGAGAATCTATTTCGGAACCGCGCCAAGTTGGCACTCGAGTTGACTGTTGGTCGACGTGGTGCCAGTGTGACGCATTGTATGTCGATTTTTAGAATTATTTTTAGAGTAAATTTGTTTTTATAATTATTTTTAAAATTAAGCTTAATTCAAAAATTCGTCCATTTGTGAAAGGCTGTGGATTAGACTCTCTTAAAGAACATTTCTTTCTTAGTTTTGTTATTTTTCCTCTTTTAAACGGAAAAGGTGAGTAATATCCTAATTCACTGTAGTTACACGATGAGTACAGTATCCATCTCATACCTTTAAGCCACGATGGACGGCTGATATTAAACAAATCACTTCAAGAGGTCCACTGTGTTTTTGTTTTTTTTTTATCGTTGAGTAAATTCAAACACCTGGATTCATACACCTGGCTAAAAAACCTCACTTGACAACCACTAATAAAAGTAGGAGCCCACCTCATGTGGGCCCCAGAAAAACTCAACCGGTCAGCAGATGGGTGCACGACGCCCACGTCCCCCCCAACGCTCATCTTCCCAAGGCATAAATAACTCTTGTATCCACGTGGCCCGTCCCGGACACCTAGCCTCGACGCCGAAAAATCCCCCATTTTTAAAATATGGAAAAAAAAATTGAAAAAAAAAGTTACTACATTGGCAGCAGAACAAACAAACGAAAACAGACACTGCTTCAAAAAAACTCCCCATCGTCTCTGAATCTGGTTTCAGTCCTCCCTCCCTCTCTCTCCCCGCTCTCTGCTCTGTCCCTCATCTTCAACCCAACAACAAGAAAACCCTTCCAAACCCTTCCACTCCAAAATCCCATCATAAAATTTGTTAAAATTCCTTTCAGCCTCCAGATCTGCAGTTTTCGAGGATTTTCTTTGAGATTTCAAGGTATAAACTCTTTTCTTCCCAAATCTCCTGATTTTCTTAATTTTCAAGTTAATTTTTTTTATTCGTGTCATATTCCTATTTATTGTCCTCAATATGCCTAAAAGAATCAGATCTGAAAAAGGTAAAACCCCTGAATCATCTTCAAACCCATTTGTCTCTCAAAATGCATCAAATAGATTCTCTCTTATTCAAACCAAACATGTTATTTCTGGTAGGACTGTGGTGCTTGCTGATTTTGAGCACCTAAATCTGGCTGCTATCTTGAGTACAAGTTCACTTGAACATCTTGTTACAATCAAAGAACTTGTATACCCTGAACTTGTACGCTATTTTTACTCTAGCCTGTCTTTTCACAATAATCACATCAGGTCTAGAATTTTGGGCAAAGATATTAATATTTCCTTAGAACGATTTGCTCATCTGCTACACCTCTCCTGTGAGGGGGTAGATATTTATAATGTTGATCTACATAAATTTAAATATCCTGACGGTCAGTCTGTCACCACCGCATCTTTGTTGCTTCACAACGATAATAACCCTGCTCTCGTTAGGAATGAGGAGGTGAAATACTATACTCTCACCGCACAAATCCTAGCCAAGATAGTGTTCTATAATATCCTGCCAAAATCAGGAGAATATAGTCATGCTCGGGGTTCAGCGCCACTCCTGATCTATTGCCTTCTGAAAGGCATTAGAGTTAACATTCCGAAACTTATCGTCGATTATATGGCCTCCAAATCTCTCATGATCCCAAACTGTTACTTGCCCTTTGGAATGCTCGTCACTCACCTCCTAAAGCAACTCAAAATTGATCTCTCTACTGAACGGTCCATCGAACCGTCAATTGACATCAACAGCAGTCTTCTTAAGAGGATGCGTGTTCCTACTCCTCAGCCCCCTCCTATCATTCCTGTTGTTGTTCCTAGATCCTCATCAGCCCCTTCTGCATCCTTTGATCCATACTCAGCCCTTTCTGCTCAACTTCGGGAGCACAGCCTGAATATGTCTTCAAATTTTCAGAGGTTAGAGCAAAGAGTTGATAATAATCTGCAGTATATTTGTGCTTCTATTCGATATCTTCAGACCTGTGTCGACGACACCTATAGTAGGAATGATTGGCCTGCTCTACTTCCGAGAGGCCACTCGCGGCCCCTTCCTATGACGGGTCCTCCGTTCGATACATGGGTATCTCCTCCAGCTGCTTCCGAGGCACCGACACCTCCAGAAGATCCAGACTTTCAGGAGGATTGACCCCTTTTGTTGATGACAAAAAGGGGGAGAGAATTTATGGAGTTAATTTGGGAGTTATCTTTAGGTGTTATTTTATCTAGGGTATTTTGCTTTTATTTGAGTCTTTATTAATGTATTTTTGGACATGTAGTATTTGAAGTATTTAGTGGACATAGACATGTGTTTGTTACATTGCAGTATTTGGTGGACATGTATTTCGTGGTATGTAACTTGTTTTGAGGTTGGCATGAACCTCTGTATGGACATATTTATTTTATAATATCTCTATTGTCTTTGAGAAGTTATGTATCTCTTTCTTTTTGCTGATATATTTGATACATATCTTCTGTGTGTGTGGTATATGGTATATTTGTATTTTTAGTATTCTTTATATTCCAACCATCTGCCACTTATTTTTGGAGGTTGGAGGTTATTGGATGGATGGAGGAAAATCGTTTGTGCATACACCACTATAATTCCGTATTCTTGGTATGCATAGATGGGTTGCATAGAGCTAATTGACATATCTTATTCATATGCTTTTCTTGATGCATTTAGTCATTATGTCACATTTTGATATATGCATGTGTTTAGGGGGAGTTTCGCTTGAAGTCTCTTCCCAAATTATTTGTGATAACTCCATATGTTTTGTCATCATCAAAAAGGGGGAGATTGTTGGCCCAAAGGCCATTAGCCCTAGTTTTGATAATAACAAAACATAGGTAGTTATGTTTTTAACAATTTTGTTTAACAAGTTTTAGGTTAACTATTTGTTACATTTCGGCTCCATCATAAGACTCACACTTTTAGAAACCAAGAAGATGTGGATCCCATAGCCTAAGCACAATAGAAGAGCTCAAAGATCAAGCATGCTAGAGAAGACTATTTCAAGATTTGTATTTTTAACTTTTGTATTTTAGATAGAATTTATAATCATTTGTTAAAACCAAGATAATATAGGTTGATAGCTTTTGGGATTGACACACACACACACACACATTTCATACTATCTTGTGTTTTTAACAAGAGTTCAAAACTATACCCTTTATCGTTTTCAAAATTGAGTTTCGGAAAAACAAGTTTCAGAAAAACCAAGTTTTTTATTTAGAAAAGAATTTTTACAAAATATAGTTCTAAATTTATTTTGTGTTGATCCATGATCACACACTAGTTTTACAAGTCTCTAGAACTCGATTTTGCATTTAAAGATCAAAAGTTATTTTGTAACAAAAAGAATTGTTTCAAAAAGATTTCCAGAATTTGACTTTGGCCCTTTGTCGGTCGACCTGGCAGTCGATCGCAGGCAGAGCAAATTGCTCTGTCAGTCGATCGAGTGGTCGACCGACATGCACCAAAGTGCATGTGTGCACTTCGGTCGATCGGGCGGTCGACCGACTGCAAGAGCATTGCTCTCGGTTGGGTCCGGTCGATCGGCCCCGTCGACCGACATAGAGTTTTACTCTCGGTTGGGAACAACGGTCGATCGGACGGTCGACCGCTATCCCCAATGGTCAGAAATTCGACCGTTGGCGGTCGACCGGCCGGTCGACCGGAAGAAAGATTTTCTTCTGTCAATTTTTCCAACGGCTAGTTTCTGTTTTGTCTTTTTCTAGGTCTTGTCCCAACGGCTCTTTTGAGTTTCACTCATGTTTTCATCCCCTATAAATAGTGTGACTATAGAGAAACCCCATAACAAGATTTCTTAAGTTTAGATCAAATTTTTACAAGTTTTAGCCTCTTCATAAAAGATTTCTTTTGTGCCAAAATTTTCAACTTATTGTTTTTAGCTTGAGCCCTCCCTCATATCTCTACAAGATATTTTTCACTACACAATCTCAAAGAGATTCACCTCCTCATCTTGGTTATAGGATTATGCTTGCGAGTTATTTGTGGTCAAGTATTGATCACTGTTTTCCTTCTATTGAGAAGTTGTAGAGGTTGCGGCCTCAAGTGAGCTAATGAGCTCCGCGTTGATGTTGCGGCACCGTGAGAGATGAATAGTGAGCCATTGAGTTCTAGTGAGAAATTGTCACCGGTTGACGATCCAGTGGGATCGATCACAGTGGAAATCCTTCATAGTGTTGAAGGCGGGGACGTAGAGCAGTGGCTCGAACCTCAAAACATATCATTATATTTGCGATTGCTTACTCTCTTAATTCTACTCTCTCTTTACTTGCACTCTAATATTGCTTACTCTTTTACTAGTATTTCTTTAGCTGTATTTGCTATTTGCTAGGTTGCTAGCAAGATATTTTAATTCCGCATTATTTGTCATTTAGTATAGCCATCACCTATTCACCCTCCCTCTAGGTGATTTTCACGGTATCCATCAGTTTGCCCTTGCCCAATGTAAGTTAAGTAATTTATTATAGATTGTCCAGTGGTAATGTCCACAGTGAATTTACAATAATCCAGCACCCATGATTAGTCAATTACAGGGATCAACATGAGTATAGTATCAGGAGAATAATATCAGGAGCCTCCCTGTTACAGGGGTTCAGGAGTACAGGAGTTCAGGAGCATAGGAGTTCATGAGTATCAGATGTCTGGTAGCAGTATAATAATCATGTCAAGTCCCCATAAAGTGATAATCATGTAATACAAGTGTCAGGTGTAATAATATCCAATCAGGTGTCATAACATCAGGTCAAGTGTGTCAGTATCAAGAGATAGCATATGTCAAGCATCTAGTGATAGCATGCCAATTATCAGGTGTCAGATATCGGGTGTTAGGCATCAGGTGTTAAGTGATAACATGTCAAGTACCAGTGTCAGATATCAAGTGTCAAGGATCAGGTGTCAAGTATAAACATATCAGGGTCAGGTAATTAACATGTCGGTATCAGGTGAGTTGAATACAGAGTTACAATATCATATGTCAGGTAATCATCCAGTCATATAACATGATACAGGAGAACAGTATAGTTAAATATTTCAAACTTTTCACAATCATATCTATAACAACAATAAATTAATCTATTAATTAGCTATGTGAAGCCGAACGAAGCGGGAGCGTATCTAGGCAGACCCATTACAGGTATAATACTAGTCCAATGAGTTATAATAACGGCCAACATGTATTCGTATAGCATGTTAATATTAGAAAATCACTCGCATATCATATATAAACTCGCATAACGATGCATCATGTAATAAAAGCCAGAATAGCATATCCCAGAAAAGGGCACACGCCTAAACATCGAAAAATCGTCGTCAAATTCTGGAACACCATAACACATGCACGTCACCAATCCATATTAAAATATATAATTATTAATAATTTTTAGAGAGAATTAGACAGAGAAAGAGAGGAGAGAGAAAAGAATGAAAAAGAGAGAAAGAGATAGAGAGAGAGAAAGAAGGCTTGCTGGAAATAATAGAGGGGGTGAGGGAGAGAGTTTGATGGAAAAGAAGGGGGTAAAAAGAGGAAAGATGGAAAAAGAAAGAAAGAAAAAAAGAAAGGAAGGAAGAAAGAAATAAAAGAGGGGAAAGAAGAAAGGAGAGAAGGGAGTGGAATGGCCGGCAGTTGCTGGCCACTGCCGGCGGCCTGGGAGGCGGCGACGCCGCCGGAGGGGGGGCGGCGCATGGCTTGGGCCCGGGGAGGAGGGGGTGTTGTTTTGTTATTGGTGTTGCTATTGATATTGTTGTTGGTGTTAATGGTGAAGGTGGTGGTGGTTGATGGAGTTGTGGTGGTATAGAGAGTTAGAGGAGGGGAGGAGATGGTGATGGGGTGATGGGAGTGGAGAAATTGGGGGATTTGATGGTGAATTTTGAAGAAGGAAGGTTAATGGTGATGGGTTTTTGAGAAAATTGAAGGAGAAGAAGTGGAAATTGAAGATGAGGGAAGTAGAGAAGAGGAGAGAGGAGCTTAACGGCGGCGCCGGCTAGGGGGCGGTAGCGTCGACGCTGATGGTATTGGTGGAGGCGGCGGTCAAGGGGAGGGGGAAGAAGAAGGAGAGTTGGTGGGAGAGAGGGAGATTGAGAGAATGGGAAGAAAACAAAGAAAGAAAGGAAAAATAAAGAGAATGAGAGAGTAAGGGAGGGGATTGTGTATGGTGGAAATGGGGGGGCTGGGTGGTTGTCGGCAGGGCATGGGGAAGGACGAGAGCAGGTGGAGAAGAAAGAAAGGGAAAAGAAAAAGAAAAGAAAAAAAAGAATATTATTTAATGCGGGTAAAAATTGACTGTTTCAGAAACATTCTGAAAAATTCTCAAAAATAGAAAATATTATTTTAAGATGCTTGGTGGAATCAGATTCGATGAATTCAATCTGGTTTTTAAAATTAAAAATTTTGGATTCTTCCAGCGATACTAGTCGACGTCAAAATCGTTGGATTTTGATAAATTCAAAAAATCTCAAAAATGCATTTAAATAGAAAATAAGATTTTAAGAAGTAATGTAAAAGCTGTTTCTAGAAATTCGACTCCGTTTAAAAACTAAAAATTCGGGAATCGGTCAACGACACCGATCAACACTGATTTTGAAGATTTTACAGAGTAATTCTTAAAAAAATCCAAAAAATCATGAAAATCTAAAATATTGAAAAATAATGTTTGAAATTGAAACTGGTCAAATCTTACTAGCAAAAAAACCAAATCAAGTAATACACTAGGATCGGGTCCCCGGGCTGACTCTAAGTCTACGAATCCGGATCCAATACAAAACAATCACACAAATAATCATAAAATAAAAACAAATACAAAAACTAAATCAAAAAAATATGATCAAAAATTAAAATACGTTCTAAGTACGTATTCCGGGTACGGGGTGTTACACACTTTCTCTCAACTTTCTGGCCATCCAAACAAGTCATGAAATTTTCTTTTCTTGTTTTTAGGAAGGACAAAATTTTGAATTAAGTTTAATTTTAAAAATAATTTTAAAAACAAACCTACCCCAAAAAATTCCTAAAAATCGGACTCCCATGCGCCACACCGGCGCTACATCGGCCAACTGTCAACTCGGGTGCTAGTGTGGCATGGCTCTGGGATGGGTTCATGGAAGTTCGGCCTTGTCAAAACCGAACTAGAGCAAATAAAAAGTATAAAAATCTGATCTTACCTTTGCCAGATTTCTTAAAAGGTAAGGTCCAAAATCAAGCCTTTCCAAGATCGGATTTTCGTCTTGACCACCAACCACATTTGAGTCTGGTGTAAGTGCTCTGTAAGTGAATAAATTTCTCACTTAGAGAGTCCGGCCTTACAGAGGCCGCACTTTTTTTACATGGTTTATTAAAATGCGGCCTTGGTAAAGCTGCACTTTCAGTTACAGAATAGCTTCAGAACAGCTAAAACAGAGGACAACTCCAATACACAAAACAATTACAGAACAACTCCCCAACTTAATCGCAATCTCAACATATCTAATCCACAATCTTAATCCAATTTGAATCTCAATCTCAACATATTAATTTAGAAACTCATATTGTAACATCACAGTTATTAAATCCTGATTTAATATTATAATCTTTGACTAATAAGATTATATAGAATATTCAGAAACTATGATTTGATTAAATTAGTGTGATAATGAATTTTTAAATTTTTCCGAGAAAAGTTTTAAGTGACATGAAATTCACACGTACATGTAATATGTAAATAATTATATTTGATGAATAGTGGTATAACTTAAAACATGTATAATGGTCAAACCCACATGCATAGATGGAATTATACAATTATACAAAGTATATTTATATTAATAAAGGACACTACAAATTAGCCACTAATTAAATTCCATTAATCAAGGGTTTAGTGGGATGAGATGAAGACTAAGATGGGACTAATTTGATAGTGGAAGGATGAAAGGCTAAGATTTAATTGAGATTTGTGAAAGAGAGGTGGCAATTGGAGAGGACTTTGTGATGACACATGGGCTACTACTGTTAATAAATGTAATGTATAAAAAAAAAAAGGAAAGAAGAAACTCAGCAACCCATTCTCATCTCCCTGTTCTCAGCTGAACTGAGAAGAGGGAAACCCAAAATTTTTCCCCAAAATTTCCTTCGATCTGAGAAGTGATAATCACAAATTCTTCAAAAAAAAAAAAAAAAATCAAAATCAATTTCTAGATCTATCTCTCCCTCTCTTTCCTTCCATTACTCTCACAACCTCTTCCTCCCCCTTTCTGGTTTGAGCGGGCGCCAGCTCCAGGCGGAGCGCGCGGCGACGGGCGAGGCCGCAGGCGGCTGCACGGCGGCGGCGGCGCACGAGGCCGCGGGCGGTAGGAAGCCAGGCGGAGCAAGGAGGTGAGGGAGTTTTCTTGACCTATTTTCTTTGAATCCCCTTAAAAATTTATCAATCAAGTAAATTGATGTGGTTATAGTTTTAGATCTTTCCTTACTTGTTTTAAGATGATTTTTTTTTTTGTGGAATTTGTTGTAGTTAGGATTTTTAGACAAGGAGTAAGATTTAGGTTGAGAAGTTAACTTAATCAAAAATCATTACACTATTGTTCTCCTTTATGATTACAAATAAGAGTGTTGGAGTTAAGATAATCAGGGTGGTTAGCTAATTAATCATAAGGAAGATGAGGAAGATATGTAAATATGATTTTTGTGATGTCAATGAGGTGAAAAGTATTGTATAATTATAGGTAATACGTTAACAATTTGTCTTGGGAAGACTTTGCCTTGATCTTTTCCTTTTATTTTGAATACAATTTCAAAAATAAAATAAAATATCCTGTCAAATTGATGTTACTCTGAGATTGTTAAAAGTTTCAGAAATCGTTGTGAGAAAGGTTGTGCTTTGATTCAAGTTATGTTTCATTTTCCCGAAAAATTCTATCAACATAACTTGATTGTTGTTTCAATTGATTCCAATGTGCAGCCCATCACTATATGCATATCCATTTACAAAAATAGAAATTTTCCACACGTTATACATATAATTTAAATTTCGTTGCCATGACTCTTAGTCACTCTTATCGCCTATATTGATTAGTTATACACTTACCCCTTGAGTTTGAGCATTTAACCCTCGAAATCAACACTTTACTCTTTCTAATGAAATCTTGAGCGTGTTGGACCTAAAGTTGTAGGAATGGGAATTTTGAGTCTCGGTGATATATATATATATCCATATTGGTTATTATATTAATGTGTATGTACAACTTTACCGCAAGCTCAGGTGCACTTGATTATTAATGAAGTGAACTATCCCCGTTTTCATCCTTCATACATGAGGTCATTCCTACTAGTTTTGTGATAAATTCTTTCGTTTTGTCCTATGTAATAATACGCGACGACAATAACGATGTCTGAAACCTAACTTGTAGTGGGTTTAACTCTTTTGGTTAACTAGAATGGGTATTTAAGGTGGAACTTAATTAGATCCAGTAAATTACCATGTCATATTACTTTGTATCAAATTCTTGGGGTTCCGATATTAATTGATATTAATTTTCCTCAGTTAGAGTTCAAGTTCCTTTTGGTCTAACTGAATAGAACTTAGATGTTATCTAATAACTTCTGAACGGGTCATGGGATATTGTACCTAAATTAAATATAGGTCCTAATATACTTAAATTAAAATCTTTTTAGAATTTTGAAGCTAAATAGATGGTTACATAGCAGGACTAATATGAGTTTTGGCCAAAATTTCATTAATGAATCAAATGGCAAATTACGGACTGTGGGTACATAATCCTAAATCCGTGATGATCGATGGTGGGTTTAAGTTAGAACTGGGTTGGCAATAATGAGTTTAAATTTTTAAGTCTCTAGTAATCAAAATCTTGAACCACTTCGATTTGTGACGTTACCAGTACTTCCTTAAATTGTGGTCTACAAGAGAGGTTGATTACTTTTAGAGTATATCACTATAGAAATGGTTTGGCCTACAAAGCTTTTTAAAATAGAGTCTAAAAGAATTCGTAAGAATGTGAACCCCTGTTAACTTAGGTGAATCCTTATATGCCCAAATATTGATAGTTCATTTCACATCGATTCAGTTTAATAATTGCCCTATTTTTTTGCCTCTTTTCATGATTTGATTCCAAGAAAATTTTAGACACTATCTCAAATGCATTAGGATAAGTTGATTCCTTCTTTCTCTTCTTCTCCATATACTGTGCCTCGTTTCGAGTAAGCAATGCAATTTTGGAGTTTTGGATACCAATGATGTTTCGCTGACTTGCGATACCTTTTTCAAAATTTAAGGACTTCACCGGTCTCTTTATATATACTTTTTCTATGGATCAGGCATACATACAAGTTTACCTTAACTCTATTTGAGAAATTCTAGCTCCTTAATCAACTCACCTAGTCCTTCATGCCACTGAATGTGGAACTTGGACAGAATCAAACATCGCAAATGAATCCAAGAAGTTTTGAGATCGATTGAATAATGATAAGTAAAACTAATACTAACGGTGAGCCATGAGCTAGAACTCAGTTGTGATGGTTAACTGTAATCAGAAGTCTAATGGAGATATCATTAATGAACCAAATCATAATAACCATATCCATAGACCGATATCGAATAGTCAGTGTCTCTTCATGAAGTAGAACGTATAACCTGAGAGAGGGGTTACGTGAATGATGGATAACGTGAAACCTTGTGGTAAGTAAGTGATCGTCAACCAACTTAATTGAGTATCTATAATATGTGGAATTAAGCATGATCATGAATATAATAACTCGACGCTAATAACAACCCATGTAAGATAAATTACATGTCTAAATTGAATCAGTAAACTTGGTCATGGTAATAGCCATTACTCTACATGACAGGATGATGAAGATTTGAAAAATTGATTAATCCTTGATAACTTAAGAAATTAATATAGAAACAACTAATTGACTAATATCTTGTGAATTGAAGTTACCCTAGTGAACAATACACTTTTTACCATAAAGACTTTGATGAAATAAAACATTGAATGTTGTTTAAGTGTGACCTAATTGTATCATCAAATATCGAGTGTTGAGAATGTTGACAGCTGCTTCTGGTGTTGCTAGATGATTATATAATTATAGTTGGCATGTATGTTTGAAACTGTGTATGCTCTAAGAATCGTATGAACTTGATTGAACACGTGACATATAAGGGATATACATACACACATGTATAAATGTAAGTAACATGATCAAGAATGCGGCATACTAATAACGTTGGGGAGAACTAGATTCATATGTATGAAGTGAGTTTGGACAATGCTAACTTGAAACTTAAATATATGCATGCACATACATTGAACCACATGCATTCTTCGATAACATAATCGATAGCTGGAAAGCAAATTATAGTGCCTGGTCGATATCTCGTGTTGGTTATTACTTGTGTGTATGTGTGTGTGTGTGTGTGTGTATTTGTTGCATTCATGTATATCGGAGGAAGGGGCCGAGCGGGAGCCGGTAGGAGGGGGAAGACGGTGTTACTGTTTTACATAGTTATATATATCGGAGGAAGGGGCCGGGCGGGAGCCGGTAGGAGGGGGAAGACGGTGTTACTGCTTTACATGTTTATACATAACGGAGGAAGGGGCCGTGCGAGAGCCGGTAGGAGGGGAAGACGGTGTTATTGTTTTACATATTTATATATATATATATATATATATATATATATATATACGGAGGAAGGGATCGGACGGGAGCCGGTAGAATGGGAAGACGGAGAATTTCACGCTTCATGTGTGAATTGTATATGCATATGAATGATGTATAATATGTATCTCATTAAATGTGACATGTGGATATTGTAAAGTGTGATGTGTTATTGTGATAAGTGAAGTGTGATATGATTATATGATATACAAGTGTGTTTTGTGATACATGTGTCATCTGGATGCATAAATTACATCTATAATTTAGTTATTGTGATTGGTGTATCACCGTGAGGGGAATACAAGATATGTGTGTAATACATGCGTATACATAAGATGAATTCGATAACAAGCTAAGTAACTAAACAAAATTTGTCTTATGCAACTGATAAATTCTATTATATGTTGAATGAAAACTTTAGAAAGTAATTGGTAGTCAATGATTATAAGAGTCTGATCTCCCCCGAAGATTTTAGAGACCATTGTTTTGATTATTAAATCATGAGATATTATCGATTTTCTGTATCTCTTGTTCTTCCAAATTTACCCTTATTATTTGAATAGTCATGCTTCTTATTGACTATGTCCACTGATTTATTGATTTCCTTTGACTCTCCTCACTGAGCTGTTGAGCTCACCCCCTTCTCAGTTCCATGCTTTTCAGGTCACAGCAAAGCAGAGGCCCAGCTTCGAGTATAGGCGTGGTGTTGATAATTTCTCTAATAATGAAAGCATTGTAGGTGTGGCTATGTGTAATTCTTATAATAGCTCCTTGTTGTACCTGTTTATATCCTTATTCGATATGTACTTGTAGCTTGTGATAATTGTAGAGTAGACTTTATAGAGATAAAATTGGAGTATGATTATAGTGATGAGTTAGAGTTTAGATAGTTCTATTTATGTTGTGGATGCCGAGGGGGTACTCTCGAGCGTATGTTTTTTTTTTATTTTCATATGTAGGCCGTGAGCCAAAATATTATTATAATTGCATGGGTGAGTAATGACTTTGATTTATATGTTTGGATTGAGAATAAGTAGGCTGATGTTGGCCGAAATTATTGTAAATTGAAATGTATATTTGGACATATTCATATTGACAAGGGAGGTGCTGCCGAAATTTTTAAGGATTTGGAGATGATTATGATAATCTGCCTATTTAAAAGAATGTTTATGTCATTTGAGCATCTAAGAAAACTGGGACCGTGACACATATACACAACATATCAAAACACATTCAAACTGAAATCCAACAAATATCAATAAAACTCAATCACAAACTCCAATACACAAACTCAAGTCCACAATATATCAATACGCAAATTCAAATCCACAACACAAACTAATGTCATATAGAACTTCCATCAAGCCCATATCATGTATCACATCATATATTAAATTAATACAAATATTGCAATTATACAAACAAGATAATGCACGTCTAATTCCACGATCTCGTCCTCATCTTCGGCCATGCCCACGTGCAGGGGCAGTTTGGGAGTCAGGCTGTGTATGTGATGATCCCGCTTGAGAGAAAGAGGGAGAGAGAGACATCTGAGAGAGAGAGGGGGGGGAGAGAGGAGACAACTGAGAGAAAGGGAATGACGAGAGAGAGAGAGAGAGAGAGAGAGAGAGAGAGAGAGAGAGTACCCTCACAAGACGGCTGAGAGAGGCGGAGGTCATCATCGGAGGCGGCTGAGAGTAGGGCACAAGTTGGCGGGGTGGGGAGATGGGGGGGGAGGGAATTTGAGAGACCTTGCGCTCAGAGAGAGAGAGAGAGAGAGAGAGAGAGAGAGAGAGAGAGAGTGGAATGTATTAATAGGGGGTGTGGACCTTCCTTTATAATTTTCAAGGAAATTATAAGTCCGGCATAGTTAAGACCGAACTCTGTAAAGTGGATAATTTGTTCACTTTACAGAGTGTTATGGCATGCTTATCTTTTTTTTTTTCAAGTCCATGGAAATCCAGCCTCAGGAAGGACGGATTTTGTAAAAACAAGTAGTCTATCTTTACGAAGAACGGACTTTTTATTTCATTCCCTTTATTTCATTCCTAGAAAGTCCGTTCTTGCCAAGAGCGGACTTTTAAATAACATGAATAATTAAGCCCAGTCTTGACAATGGCCGGACTTCTGATAACCCATTTCGGAACCGCGCCAAGTTGGCACTCGAGTTGACTGTTGGCCGACGTGGCGCCACGCATCGTATGTCGATTTTTAGAAATATTTTTAGAGTAAATTTGTTTTTTATAATTATTTTTAAAATTAAGCTTAATTCAAAAATTCGTCCATTTGTGAAAGGCTGTGGGTTTAGACTCTCTTAAAGAACATTTCTTTCTTAGTTTTGTTTTTTTTCCTCTTTTAAACGGAAAAGGTGAGTAATATCCTAATTCACTGTATTTACACGATGAGTACAGTATCCATCTCATGCCTTTAAGCCACGATGGACGGCTGATATTAAACAAATCACTTCACGAGATCCACTGTGCTTTTGTTTTTTTTTGCCGTTGAGTAAATTCAAACACCTGGATTCATACACCTGGCTAAAAAAACCTCACTTGACAACCACTAACAAAAGTAGGAGCCCACCTCATGTGGGCCCCAGAAAAACTCAGCCGGTCAGCAGATGGGTGCACGACGCCCACGTCCCCCCAACGCTCATCTTCCCAAGGCATAAATAACTCTTGTATCCACGTGGCCCGGTCCGGACACCTAGCCTCGACGCCGAAAAATCCCCCATTTTTAAAATATGAAAAAAAAATTAAAAAAAAGTTACTACATTGGTAGCAGAACAAACAAACGAAAACAGACACTGCTTCAAAAAAAACTACCCATCGTCTCTGAATCTGGTTTCAGTCCTCCCTCCCTCTCTCTCCCCGCTCTCTGCTCTGTCCCTCATCTTCAACCCAACAACAAGAAAACCCTTCCAAAACCCTTCCACTCCAAAATCCCATCATAAAAATTTGTTAAAATTCCTTTCAGCCTCCAGATCTGCAGTTTTCGAGGATTTTCTTAGAGATTTCAAGGTATAAACTCTTTTCTTCCCAAATCTCCTGATTTTCTTACTTTTTCAAGTTAATTTTTTTTATTCGTGTCATATTCCTATTTATTGTCCTCAATATGCCTAAAAGATTCAGATCTGAAAAGAGTAAAACCCCTGAATCATCTTCAAAACCATTTGTCTCTCAAAATGCATCAACTAGATTCTCTCTTTTTCAAACCAAACGTGTTATCTCCGGTAGGACTGTGGTGCTTGCTGATTTTGAGCACCTAAATCTGGCTGCTATCTTGAGTACAAGTTCACTTGAACATTTTGTTACAATCAAAGAACCTGTATACCCTGAACTTGTACGCTATTTTTACTCTAGCATGTATTTTCACAATAATCACATCAGGTCTAGAATTTTGGGCAAAGATATTAATATTTCCTTAGAACGATTTGCTCATATGCTACACCTCTCCTGTGAGGGGGTAGATATTTATAATGTTGATCTACATAAATTTGAATATCCTGACGGTCAGTCTGTCACCACCGCATCTTTGTTGCTTCACAACGATGATAACCCTGCTCTCGTTAGGAATGAGGAGGTGAAATACTATACTCTCACCGCACAAATCCTAGCCAAGATAGTGTTCTATAATATCCTGCCAAAATCAGGAGGATATAGTCATGCTCAGGGTTCAGCGCCACTCCTGATCTATTGCCTTCTGAAAGGTATTAGAGTTAACATTCCGAAACTTATCGTCAATTATATGGCCTCCAAATGTTTCATGATTTACTTGCCCTTTGGGATGCTCGTCACTCGCCTCCTAAAGCAACTCAAAATTGATCTCTCTACTGAACGGTCCATTGAACCATCAATTAACATCAACAGCAGTCTTCTTAAGAGGATGCGTGTTAGGGAGCGTGTTCCTACTCCTCAGCCCCCTCCTATCATTCTTGCTGTTGTTCCTAGATCCTCATCAGCCTCTTCTGCATCCTTTGATCCATACTCAGCCCTTTCTGCTCAACTTCGGGAGCATAGCCTGAATATATCTTCAAATTTTCAGAGGTTAGAGCAAAGAGTTGATAATAATCTGCAGTATATTTGTGCTTCTATTCGATATCTTCAGACCTGTGTCGACGACACCTATAGTAGGAATGATTGGCCTGCTCCACTTCCGAGAGGCCACTCGCGGCCCCTTCCTATGACGGGTCCTCCGTTCGATACATGGGTATCTCCTCCAGCTGCTTCCGAGGCACCAACACCTCCAGAAGATCCAGACTTTCAGGAGGATTGACCCCTTTTGTTGATGACAAAAAGGGGGAGAGATTTTATGGAGTTAATTTGGGAGTTATCTTTAGGTGTTATTTTATCTAGGGTATTTTGCTTTTATTTGAGTCTTTATTTATGTATTTTTGGACATGTAGTATTTGAAGTATTTAGTGGACATAGACATGTGTTTGTTACATTGCAGTATTTGGTGGACATGTATTTCATGGTATGTAACTTGTTTTGAGGTTGGCATGAACCTCTGTATGGACATATTTATTTTATAATATCTCTATTGTCTTTGAGAAGTTATGTATCTCTTTCTTTTTGCTGATATATTTGATACATATCTTCTGTGTGTGTGGTATATGGTATATTTGTATTTTTAGTATTCTTTATATTCCAACCATCTGCCACTTATTTTTTGGAGGTTGGAGGTTATTGGATGGATGGAGGAAAACCGTTTGTGCATACACCACTATAATTCCGTATTCTTGGTATGCATAGATGGGTTGCATAGAGCTAATTGACATATCTTTATTCATATGCTTTTCTTGATGCATTTAGTCATTATGTCACATTTTGATAATGCATGTGTTTAGGGGGAGTTTCGCTTGAAGTCTCTTCCCAAATTATTTGTGATAACTCCATATGTTTTGTCATCATCAAAAAAGGGGAGATTGTTGGCCGAAAGGCCATTAGCCCTAGTTTTGATAATAACAAAACATAGGTAGTTATGTTTTTAACAATTTTGTTTAACAAGTTTTAGGTTAACTATTTGTTACATTTCGGCTCCATCATAAGACTCACACTTTTAGAAACCAAGAAGATGTGGATCCCATAGCCTAAGCATAATAGAAGAGCTCAAAGATCAAGCATACTAGAGAAGACTATTTCAAATTTGTATTTTTAACTTTTGTATTTTAGATAGAATTTATAATCATTTGTTAAAACCAAGATAATATAGGTTGATAGCTTTTGGGATTGACACACACACACACACACATTTCATACTATCTTGTGTTTTTAACGAGAGTTCAAAACTATACCCTTTATCGTTTTCAAAATTGAGTTTCGGAAAAACAAGTTTCAGAAACCAAGTTTTTTATTTAGAAAAGAATTTTTACAAAATATAGTTCTAAATTTATTTTGTGCTGATCCATGATCACACACTAGTTTTACAAGTCTCTAGAACTCGATTTTGCATTTAAAGATCAAAAGTTATTTTGTAAGAAAAAGAATTGTTTCAAAAAGATTTTCAGAATTTGACTTTGGCCCTTTGTCGGTCGACCTGGCGGTCGATCGCAGGCAGAGCAAATTGCTCTGTCAGTCGATCGAGTGGTCGACCGACATGCATCAAAGTGCATGTGTGCACTTCGGTCGATCGGGCGGTCGACCGACTGCAAGAGCATTGCTCTCGGTTGGGTCCGGTCGATCGGCCCCGTCGACCGACATAGAGTTTTACTCTCGGTTGGGAACAACGGTCGATCGGACGGTCGACCGCTATCCCCAATGGTCGGAAATTCGACCGTTGGCGGTCGACCGGCCGGTCGACCGGAAGAAAGATTTTCTTCTGTCAATTTTTCCAACGGCTAGTTTCTGTTTTGTCTTTTTCTAGGTCTTGTCCCAACGGCTCTTTTGAGTTTCATACTCATGTTTTCATCCCCTATAAATAGTGGGACTATAAAGAAACCCCATAACAAGATTTCTTAAGTTTAGATCAAATTTTTACAAGTTTTAGCCTCTTCATAAAAGATTTCTTTTGAGCCAAAATTTTCAACTTATTGTTTTTAGCTTGAGTCCTCCCTCATATCTCTACAAGATATTTTTCACTACACAATCTCAAAGAGATTCACCTCCTCATCTTGGTTATAGGATTATGCTTGCGAGTTATTTGTGGTCAAGTATTGATCACTGTTTTCCTTCTATTGAGAAGTTGTAGAGGTTGCGGCCTCAAGTGAGCTAATGAGCTCCGCGTTGATGTTGCGGCACCGTGAGAGATGAATAGTGAGTCCATTGAGTTCTAGTGAGAAATTGTAACCGGTTGACGATCCAGTAGGATCGATCACAGTGGAAATCCTTCATAGTGTTGAAGGCGGGGACGTAGAGCAGTGGCTCGAACCTCAAAACATATCATTGTATTTGCGATTGCTTACTCTCTCTTAATTCTACTCTCTCTTTACTTGCACTCTAATATTGCTTACTCTTTTACTAGTATTTCTTTAGCTGTATTTGCTATTTGCTAGGTTGCTAGCAAGATATTTTTAATTCCGCATTATTTGTCATTTAGTATAGTCATCACCTATTCACCCTCCCTCTAGGTGATTTTCACGGTATCCATCAGTTTGCCCTTGCCCAATGTAAGTTAAGTAATTTATTATAGATTGTCCAGTGGTAATGTCCACAGTGAATTTACAGTAATCCAGCATCCATGATTAGTCAATTACAGGGATCAACAGGAGTATAGTATCAGGAAAATAATATCAGGAGCCTCCCTGTTACAGGGGTTCAGGAGTACAGGAGTTCAGGAGCATAGGAGTTCATGAGTATCAGATGTCTGGTAGCAGTATAATAATCATGTCAAGTCCCCGTAAAGTGATAATCATGTAATACAAGTGTCAGGTGTAATAATATCCAATCAGGTGTCATAACATCAGGTCAAGTGTGTCAGTATCAAGAGATAGCATATGTCAAGCATCGAGTGATAGCATGCCAATTATCAGGTGTCAGATATCGGGTGTTAGGCATTAGGTGTTAAGTGATAATATGTCAAGTACCAGTGTCAGATATCAAGTGTCAAGGATCAGGTGTCAAGTATAAACATATCAGGGTCAGGTAATTAACATGTCGGTATCAGGTGAGTTGAATACAGAGTTACAATATCATATGTCAGGTAATCATCCAGTCATATAACATGATACAGGAGAACAGTATAGTTAAACATTTCAAACTTTTCACAACCATATCTATAACAATAATAAATTAATCTATTAATTAGCTATGTGAAGCCGAACGAAGCGGGAGCGTATCTAGGCAGACCCATTACAGGTATAATACTAGTCCAATGAGTTATAATAACGGCCAACATGTATTCGTATAGCATGTTAATATTAGAAAATCACTCGCATATCATATATAAACTCGCATATTGATGCATCATGTAATAAAAGCCAGAATAGCATATCCCAAAAAAGGGCACACGCCTAAACATCGAAAAATCGTCGTCAAATTCTGGAACACCATAACACATGCACGTCACCAATCCATATTAAAATATATAATTATTAATAATTTTTAGAGAGAATTAGAGAGGATAGAGAAAAGAATGAAAAAGAGAGAGAGATAGAGAGAGAGAAAGAAGGCTTGCTGGAAATAATAGAGGGGGTGAGGGAGAGAGTTTGATGGAAAAGAAGGGGGTAAAAAGAGGAAGGATGGAAAAAGAAAGAAAGAAGAAAAGAAAGGAAGGAAGAAAGAAATAAAAGAGGGGAAAGAAGAAATAGAGAAGGGAGTGGAATGGCCGGCAGTTGCTAGCCACTGCTGGCGGCCTGGGAGGCGGCGACGCCGCCGGAGGGGGGACGGCGCATGGCTTGGGCCCGGGGAGGAGGGGTGTGGTGGAGGAGGTGTTGTTATGTTATTGGTGTTGCTATTGATATTGTTGTTGGTGTTAATGGTGAAGGTGGTGGTGGTTGATGGAGTTGTGGTGGTATAGAGAGTTAGAGGAGGGAGAGGAGATGGTGATGGGGTGATGGGAATGGAGAAATTGGGGGATTTGATGGTGAATTTTGAAGAAGGAAGGTTAATGGTGATGGGTTTTTGAGAAAATTGGAGGAGAAGAAGTGGAAATTGAAGATGAGGGAAGTAGAGAAGAGGAGAGAGGAGCTTAACGACGGCGCCGGCTAGGGGGCGGTAGCGTCGACGCTGATGGTGTTGGTGGAGGCGGCGGTCAAGGGGAGGAAGAAGAAGGAGAGTTGGTGGGAGAGAGGGAGATTGAGAGAATGGGAAGAAAATAAAGAAAGAAAGGAAAAAAAAAGAGAAGGAGAGAGTAAGGAGGGGATTGTGTATGGTGGAAATGGGGGGGGGCTGGGTGGTTGTCGGCAGGGCATGGGGAAGGACGAGAGCAGGTGGAGAAGAAAGAAAGGGAAAAGAAAAAGAAAAAGAAAAAAGAATATTATTTAATGCGGGTAAAAATTGACTGTTTCAGAAACATTCTGAAAAATTCTCAAAAATAGAAAATATTATTTTAAGATGTTTGGTGGAATCAGATTCGATGAATTCAATCTGGTTTTTAAAATTAAAAATTTTGAATCTTCCAGCGATACTAGTCGACGTCAAAATCGTTGGATTTTTGATAAATTCAGAAAATCTCAAAAATGCATTTAAATAGAAAATAAGATTTTAAGAAGTAATGTAAAAGCTGTTTTTAGAAATTCGACTCCGTTTAAAAACTAAAAATTCGGGAATCGGTCAGCGACACCGATCGACACTGATTTTGAAGATTTTACAGAATAATTCTTAAAAAAATCCAAAAATCATGAAAAGTCTAAAATATTGAAAAATAATGTTTGAAATTGAAACTGGTCAAATCTTACTAGCAAAAAGACCAAATCAAGTAATACACTAGGATCGGGTCCCCGGTTCAGATTAGGGCTGACTCTGAGTCTACGAATCCGGATCCAATACAAAACAATCACACAAATAATCATAAAACAAAAACAAATACAAAAACTAAATCAAAAAAATATGATCAAAAATTAAAATACGTTCTAAGTACGTATTCCGGGTACGGAGTGTTACACACTTTCTCTCAACTTTCTGGCCATCCAAACAAGTCATGAAATTTTCTTTTCTTGTTTTTAGGAAGGACAAAATTTTGAATTAAGTTTAATTTTAAAAATAATTTTAAAAACAAACCTACCCCAAAAAATTCCTAAAAACCGGACTCCCATGCGCCACACCGGCGCTAAGTCGGCCAACTGTCAACTCGGGTGCTAGTGTGGCATGGCTCTGGGATGGGTTCATGGAAGTTCGGCCTTGCCAAAACCGGACTAGAGCAAATAAAAAGTATAAAAATCTGATCTTGCCTTTGCCAGATTTCTTAAAAGGTAAAGTCCAAAATCAAGCCTTTCCAAGACCGGATTTTCATCTTGACCACCAACCACATTTGAGTCTGGTGTAAGTGCTCTGTAAGTGAATAAATTTCTCACTTAGAGAGTCCGGCCTTACAGAGGCCGCACTTTTTTTACATGATTTATTAAAGTGCGGCCTTGGTAAAGCTGCACTTTCAGTTACAGAATAGCTTCAGAACAGCTAAAACAGAGGACAACTCCAATACACAAAACAATTACAGAACAACTCCCCAACTTAATCTCAATCTCAACATATCTAATCCACAATCTTAATCCAATTTCAATCTCAATCTCAACATATTAATTTACAAACTCATATTGTAACATCACAGTTATT
This sequence comes from Agave tequilana, assembly GCA_038442645.1. NCBI lineage: Eukaryota > Viridiplantae > Streptophyta > Magnoliopsida > Asparagales > Asparagaceae > Agave > Agave tequilana. The sequence continues at coordinate 23,834 of JAVJIF010025122.1, read as the reverse complement.
AAATCCTGATTTAATATTATAATCTTTGATTAATAAGATTATATAGAATATTCAGAAACTATGATTTGATTAAATTAGTGTGATAATGAATTTTTAAATTTTTTCGAGAAAAATTTTAAGTGACATGAAATTCACACGTACATGTAATATGTAAATAATTATATTTGATGAATAGTGGTATAACTTAAAACATGTATAATGGTCAAACCCACATGCATAGATGGAATTATACAATTATAAAAAGTATATTTATATTAATAAAGGACACTACAAATTAGCCACTAATTAAATGCCATTAATCAAGGGGTTAGTAGGATGAGATGAATCATGAGAGATGAAGGCTAAGATGGGACTAATTTGATAGTGGAAGGATGAAAGGCTAAGATTTAATTGAGATTTGTGAAGGAGAGGTGGCAATTGGAGAAGACTTTGTGATGACACATGGGCTACTACTGTTAATAAATGTAATGTATAAAAAAAAAGGAAAGAAGAAACTCAGCAGCCCATTCTCATCTCCCTGTTCTCAGCCGAACTGAGAAGAGGGAAACCCAAAATTTTTCCCCAAAATTTCCTTCGATCTGAGAAGTGATAATCACAAATTCTTCAAAAAAAAAAAAAAAATCAAAATCAATTTCTAGATCTATCTCTCCCTCTCTTTCCCTCCATTACTCTCACAACCTCTTCCTCCCCCTCTCTGGTTTGAGCGGGCGCCAGCTCCAGGCGGAGCGCGCGGCGACGGGCGAGGCCGCAGGCGGCTACACGGCGGCGGCGGCGCACGAGGCCGCGGGCGGTAGGAAGCCAGGTGGAGCAAGGAGGTGAGGGAGTTTTCTTGACCTATTTTCTTTGAATCCCCTTAAAAATTTATCAATCAAGTAAATTGATGTGATTATAGTTTTAGATCTTTCCTTACTTGTTTTAAGATGACTTTTTATTGGAATTTGTTGTAGTTAGGATTTTTAGACAAGGAATAAGATTTAGGTTGAGAAGTTAACTTAATCAAAAATCATTACACTATTGTTCTCCTTTATGATTACAAATAAGAGTGTTGGAGTTAAGATAATCGAGGTGGTTAGCTAATTAATCATAAGGAAGACGAGGAAGATATGTAAATATGATTTTGTGATGTCAATGAGGTGAAAAGTATTGTATAATTATAGGTAATATGTTAACAATTTGTCTTGGGAAGACTTTGCCTTGATCTTTTCCTTTTATTTTGAATACAATTTCAAAATAAAATAAAATATCCTGTCAAATTGATGTTACTCTGAGATTGTTAAAAGTTTCAGAAATCGTTGTGAGAAAGGTTGTGCTTTGATTCAAGTTATGTTTCATTTTCCCGAAAAATTCTATCAACATAACTAGATTGTTGTTTCAATTGATTCCAATGTGCAGCCCATCACTATATGCATATCCATTTACAAAAATAGAAATTTCCCACACGTTATTCGTATAATTTAAATTTCGTTGCCATGACTCTTAGTCACTCTTATCGCCTATATTGATTAGTTATACACTTAACCCTTGAGTTTGAGCATTTAACCCTCGAAATCAACACTTTACTCTTTCTAATGAAATCTTGAGCGTGTTGGACCTAAAGTCGTAGGAATGGGAATTTTGAGTCTCTGTGATATATATTATATATATATATATATATATATATATATATATATATATATATATATATATATATATATATATATATATATATATCCATATTGGTTATTATATTAATGTGTATGCACAACTTTACCGCAAGCTCAGGTGCACTTGATTATTGATGAAGTGAACTATCCCTGTTTTCATCCTTCATACATGAGGTCATTCCTACTAGTTTTGTGATAAATTCTTTCGTTTTGTCCTATGTAATAATGCGCGACGACAATAGCGATGTCTGAAACCTAACTTGTAGTGGGTTTAACTCTTTGGTTAACTATAATGGGTATTTAAGGTGGAACTTAATTAGATCCAGTAAATTACCATGTCATATTACTTTGTATCAAATTCTTGGTGTTCCGATATTAATTGATACTAATTTTCCTCAGTTAGAGTTCAAGTTCCTTTTGGTCTAACTGAATAGAACTTAGATGTTATCTAATAACTTCTGAACGAGTCATGGGATATTGTACCTAAATTAAATATAGGTCCTAATATACTTAAATTAAAATCTTTTTAGAATTTTGAAGCTAAATAGATGGTCACATAGCAGGACTAATATGAGTTTTGGCCAAAATTTCATCAATGAATCAAATGGCAAATTACGGACTGTGGGTACATAATCCTAAATCCGTGATAATCGATGGTGGGTTTAAGTTAGAACTGGGTTGGCAATGATGAGTTTAAATTTTTAAGTCTCTAGTAATCAAAATCTTGAACCACTTCGATTTGTGACGTTACCAGTACTTCCTTAAATTGTGGTCTACAAGAGAGGTTGATTACTTTTAGAGTATATCACTATAGAAATGGTTTGTCCTACAAAGCTTTTTAAAATAGAGTCTAAAAGAATTCGTAAGAATGTGAACCCCTGTTAACTTAGGTGAATCCTTATATGCCCAAATACTGATAGTTCATTTCACATCGATTCAGTTTAATAATTGCCCTATTTTTTGCCTCTTTTCATGATTTGATTCTAAGAAAATTTTAGACACTATCTCAAATGCATTAGGATAAATTGATTCCTTCTTTCTCTTCTTCTCCATATACTGTGCCTCGTTTCGAGTAAGCAATGCAATTTCGGCGTTTTGGATACCAATGATGTTTCGCTGACTTGCGATACCTTTTTCAAAATTTAAGGACTTCACCGGTCTCTTTATATATACTTTTTCTATGGATCAGGCATACATACAAGTTTACCTTAACTCTATTTGAGAAATTCTAGCTCCTTAATCAACTCACCTAGTCCTTCATGCCACTGAATGTGGAACTTGGACAGAATCAAACATCGCAAATGAATCCAAGAAGTTTTGAGATCGATTGAATAATGATAAGTAAAACTAATACTAACGGTGAGCCATGAGCTAGAACTCAGTTGTGATGGTTAACTGTAATCAGAAGTCTAATGGAGATATCATTAATGAACCAAATCATAATAACCATATCCATAGACCGATATCGAATAGTCAGTGTCTCTTCATGAAGTAGAACATATAACCTGAGAGAGGGATTACGTGAATGATGGATAACGTGAAACCTTGTGGTAAGTAAGTGATCGTCAACCAACTTAATTGAGTATCTATAATATGTGAAATTAAGCATGATCATAGATATAATAACTCGACGCTAATAACAACCCATGTAAGATAAATTACATGTCTAAATTGAATCAGTAAACTTCGTCATGGTAATAGCCATTACTCTACATGACAGGATGATGAAGATTTGAAAATTTGATTAATCCTTGATAACTTAAGAAATTAATATAGAAACAACTAATGGACTAATATCTTGTGAATTGAAGTTACCCTAGTGAACAATACACTTTTTACCATAAAGACTTTGATGAAATAAAACATTGAATATTGTTTAAGTGTGACCTAATTGTATCATCAAATATTGAGTGTTGAAAATGTTGACAGCTGCTTCTGGTGTTGCTAGATGATTATATAATTATAGTTGGCATGTATGTTTGAAACTGTGTATGCTCTAAGAATCGTATGAACTTGATTGAACACGTGACATATAGGGGATATACATACACACATGTATAAATGTAAGTAACATGATCAAGAATGCAGGATACTAATAACGTTGGGGAGAACTAGATTCATATGTATGAAGTGAGTTTGGACAATGCTAACTTGAAACTTAAATATATGCATGCACATACATTGAACCACATGCATTCTTCGATAACATAATCGATAGCTGAAAAGCAAATTATAATGCCTGGTCGATATCTCGTGTTGGTTATTACTTGTGTGTGTGTGTGTGTGTGTATTTGTTGCATTCATGTATATCGGAGGAAGGGCCGAGCGGGAGCTGGTAGGAGGGGGAAGACGGTGTTACTGTTTTACATAGTTATATATATCGGAGGAAGGGGCCGGGCGGGAGCCGGTAGGAGGGGGAAGACGGTGTTACTGTTTTACATGTTTATACATAACGGAGGAAGGGGCCGTGCGAGAGCCGGTAGGAGGGGAAGACGGTGTTATTGTTTTACATATTTATATATATATATATATATATATATATATATATATATATATATATATATATATATATATATATATATATATATATATATATATATATATATATATATATATATATATACGGAGGAAGGGGCCGGGCGGGAGCCGGTAGGAGGGGAAGACGGAGAATTCCACGCTTCATGTGTGAATTGTATATGCATATGAATGATGTATAATATGTATCTCATTAAATGTGACATGTGGATATTGTAAAGTGTGATGTGTTATTGTGATAAGTGAAGTGTGATATGATTATATGATATACAAGTGTGTTTTGTGATGCATGTGTCATCTGGATGCATAAATTACATCTATAATTTAATTATTGTGATTGGTGTATCACCGTGAGGGGAATACAAGATATGTGTGTAATACATGCGTATACATAAGATGAATTCGATAACAAGCTAAGTAACTAAACAAAATTTGTCTTATGCAACTCATAAATTCTATTATATGTTGAATTAAAACTTTAGAAAGTAATTGGTAGTCAATGATTATAAGAGTCTGATCTCCCCCGAAATTTTAGAGACCATTGTTTTGATTATTAAATCATGAGATATTATCGATTTTCTGTTTCTCTTGTTCTCCCAAATTTACCCTTATTATTTGAATAGTCATGCTTCTTATTGACTATGTCCACTGATTTATTGATTTCCTTTGACTCTCCTCACTGAGCTGTTGAGCTCACCCCCTTCTCAGTTCCATGCTTTTCAAGTCACAGCAAAGCAGAGGCCCAGCTTCGAGTATAGGCGTGGTGTTGATAATTTCTCTAATAATGAAAGCATTGTAGGTGTGGCTATGTGTAATTCTTATAATAGCTCCTTGTTGTACCTGTTTATATCCTTATTCGATATGTACTTGTAGCTTGTGATAATTATAGAGTAGACTTTATAGAGATAAATTGGACTATGATTATGGTGATGAGTTAGAGTTTAGATAGTTCTATTTATGTTGTGGATGCCGAGGGGGTACCCTCGAGCGTATGTTTTTTTTTATTTTCATATGTAGGCCGTGAGCCAAAATATTATTATGATTGCATGGGTGAGTAATGACTTTGGTTTATATGTTTGGATTGAGAATAAGTAGGCTGATGTTGGCCGAAATTATTGTAAATTAGAATGTATATTTGGACATATTCATATTGACAAGGGAGGTGCTGCCGAAATTTTTAAGGATTTGGAGATGATTATGATAATCTGCTTATTTAAAAGAATGTTTATGTTAATTGAGCATCTAAGAAAACTGGGACCGTGACACATATACACAACATATCAAAACACATTCAAACTGAAATCCAACAAATATCAATAAAACTAAATCACAAACTCCAATACACAAACTCAAGTCCACAATATATCAATACGCAAATTCAAATTCACAACACAAACTAATATGTCATATAGAACTTCCATCAAACCCATATCATGTATCACATCATATATTAAATTAATACAAATATTGCAATTATACAAACAAGATAATGCACGTCTAATTCCACGATCTCGTTCTCATCTTTGGTCACGCCCACGTGCAGGGGCAGTTTGGGAGTCAGGCTGTGTATGTGATGATCCCACTTGAGAGAAAGAGGGAGAGAGAGACATCTGAGAGAGGGGGGGAGAGAGGAGACAACTGAGAGAAATGGAATGACGAGAGAGAGAGAGAGAGAGAGAGAGAGTACCCTCACAAGACGGCTGAGAGAGGCGGAGGTCATCATCGGAGGCGGCTGAGAGTTAGGGCACAAGTTGGGGGGGGGGGAGATGGGGGGGGAGGAAATTTGAGAGACCTTGCGCTCAGAGAGAGAGAGAGAGAGAGAGAGAGAGAGAGAGAGAGGAATGTAATAATAGAGGGGGGCGTGGACCTTCCTTTATAACTTTTAGAAAATTATAAGTCTGACATTGTTAAGACCAGACTCTGTAAAGTGGACAATTTGTTCACTTTACAGAGTGTTATGGCATGCTTATTTTTTTTTTTTTTGGTTCAAGTCATGGAAATTCAGCCTTGGGAAGGACGGATTTTGTAAAAACAAGTAGTTCATCTTTACGAAGAACGAACTTTTTATTTCATTTCCAGAAAGTCCGTTCTTGCCAAGAGTGAACTTTTAAATAACATGAATAATTAATTCTGGTCTCGATAATGGCCGGACTTCTGTGAACCCATTTCGGAACCGCGCCAAGTTGGCCCTCTGGTCGACCGTTGGCCGACTTGGTGCCAGCGTGGCGCATTGGACGTCGATTTTTAGAAATATTTTTAGTGTAAATTTGTTTTTATAATTATTTTTAAAATTAAGCTTAATTCAAAAATTCGTCCATTTGTGAAAGGCTGTGGGTTTAGACTCTCTTAAAGAACATTTCTTTCTTATTTTTGTTAATTTTTCTCTTTTAAATGGAAAAGGTGAGTAATATCCTAATTCACTGTAGATTCACGATGAGTCCGGTTCGATACCAAGACAAACATATTCCACAGTATCCATCTCATACCTTAAGATTGGGTTAAGACACGATGGACGGCTGATATTAAACAAACCAATTCACGAGATCCACTGTGTTTTTGTTTTTTTGCCGTTGAATAAAATTTATGCACTGGGATTCATACACCTAGTTTAGAAAAACCTCACTTGACAACCGCTAACAAAAGTCGGAGCCCACGTCATGTGGGCCCCAGAAAGACTTAGCCGGTCAACAGATGGGTGCACGACGCCCGCGTCCGGTACACTGCCCCCACTCTCATCTTCCCCAGGCATAAATAACTCTTGTAGCCACGTGGCCCGGCCCGGACACCTAGCCTCCGACGCCATAAAATCCCCAATTAAAAATACTATGGCCTGTTTGGTTAAGGGTGGAAGTAGGGAAGTGACGAATTGTGGAAGTAGTAATAATTCTCTTTGGAACTTGGGAATTAGTTAGTAAGTTTTTCGGTGTTTGAATGTTGTTGGGAAGTGTGGTTTGAAAAATATTTTGTCTTTTCCGGTGTTTGGATGGTAATGTGAAAGTTAAAGTGGAAAAGTTGACCACAAAGTTGACCGTAAAATAATATTAAAATAAAAATTAATTAAAAAATAAAAAATAGACTATAATTAAAATGCAAGTGAGATTTACATGATCAAAAAATTAATTATTTTGTGCTACAATTTATTGCAAATGTGATTTACATGACCACAAAATTAACTGTAGCACTCTGAAAGTGAGGAAATGGTTGTGTAAAAGAGAAAAGATAAAAGAAAAAGAGGTTTTCTTATTTCCTTTTCCGATGTTTGGATAGATAAGAAAATGAGCAATTATACTTCTCTATTTCCTCACTTCCGATCACTTCCTTGCAACCAAACAGCCTACACAACAAACAAACGGAAACAGCTACTTCTTCAAAAACTCACCATCATCTCTGGATCTGGTTTCAGTCCTCTCTCTCTCTCTCTCTCTCTCTTCTGTCTGTCTCTCTCGTCTCTGCTCTGTCCGTCATCTTCAACCCAACAACAAGAAAACAAATATATACAGATAGTAGAAGAAGAAGAAGGAAAAAGAAGTACACGGTGCGAGCCAGATTGATGGGAGACAAAGGGGTAATGGCGGCGGGGGACGAGACGGGCGAAGGGATGCAGTGCAGCGACCACCCCTACGGCAACGATCTCGGCGGCATCTGCGCCCTCTGCCTTCAAGAAAAGCTCGGAAAGCTCGTCTCCTCTTCCAATGGCTCCAGTCCTTTCCTCTCAGTTCCAGCCCATCCTTCCTCCCCCTCTTCCTCCCCATCGTTCCGCTCCGACCACGGATCCATGGGGCCGGCTGCCGGCTCCTCCGGTCCCACAGGCGGTCGGGTGGGCGGACCCGAGCACCCTTCCGCTCCGCCACCACCACCGCCCATAAAAAGAAGAGCGGCGGCGGCGGCGGCGGCGGAGCGAGGAAGGTCACTGCTGCTTCCTCTTCGGCGACCGCAACAGCAAACAATGTTGTGGTGTTGAAGAGGAGCAAGTCAGTCGCACCGCGGCCAATGGGCGGTGCAGTTTCAGACACGGCAACCGCTGGCAGCCCGAGTAAAAAGAGCTTCTGGTCCTTCCTCTACCTCTCTTCTTCTTCCTTTTCTTCGAGCACTGCCGCCACTTCGTCTTCTACCAACAAGAGGAGATCCACATCGTCCGGTACCTGCAGCGACAACGGCAGCAGAGATCTGAAGCAGCAGGAAACACTGGCCCAAACGAAGGACATCCGCCAGTGTGAGTAAAGATGATCGGGAAGCGGTGGCCGACAGCCCCGGAGGCAGCCAGGCGTCGTCCTCGTCGTTCGGGCGGAAAGTGGCCAGATCCAGATCGGTGGGCTGCGGCAGCCGCAGCTTCTCCGGCGATTTCTTGGAGCGAATCTCGACTGGATTTGGGGACTGCACTCTGAGAAGAGTGGAGTCCCACCGCGAACCCAACAACCACAGCAGCAAGATGGTGCTTCATCGCCACGACAGCGACGAGCAGAGGATCAAGGAGAGGGTGAAATGTGGAGGCTTTTTCGGGGGTTCGGAATGATCTCATCTTCTTCCACCTACTGGCTATCCGCAGCCGCAGCTGCCGGCGACGGTGATTTCGATACTACAACTGGTAACAGAATCGGATCAAGCACGGCGAGGATATCATCAACGGCAATAGTCCGCGGCGGAGGAGGGAGGAGCAGGAGTTGGGGCTGGGCGTTTGCTAGCCCAATGAGAGCATTCAGGCCTACAACAGCATCATCCTCCTCCTCCTCAAAACCTTATGCAACCACCACCAACGCCATTAACGGCGGCAATATCATCAATGGAGGCTAGCTGGCATTAATCAAGTAACAAATACACACTGAATTATCTCAAATTAGTTGTTAATTAATTTCACAGTCTTTTAACTGTTGAGAACAGATTTTGGGTATGTTTCTGGATCTCTCTCCTTTTTTTTTTACCCCCTCAATTTCTTCAAAATATATTTGTACCTCCTCCATCCTGGATTTTGTACGTACACTGTATCTCAATGGATCCATGGCATTCTAAACACAAATTGCATTATAAATTGATATGATATGCTCTTGCCCTTTTGCTTGCTATTACTCCTAACAAATTACGTTCTAATTACATTAAAATTGAGATGCTTTTAGCATTTCATTTGCTTTTGATGACTATATTTTAACTTGATCATGTGCATGTGTGTGGACAAAAAGAGAGAGCTTGGTCATTGGTCCCTGTGACTCCCTGATATTGAGGGTGGTGGAGCACTGGGGATAGCACCACTATCTAGTGTTTGAAATTGGCTTAATTTTTTGATTTTTTTTCCTCCCTCATGTTCCATAAACCGAGGAAAAAGTCCCCCTTTTGCAGATATTTTATTTTCTGATGTCAGTTATTCTGAATTTGCTCTCCAATGGTCTCAGTTCGAATCCTGACGTCGATAAATTTAACTAGAAGAAAATGAGAGGAAAAAGTTGGGATGCATCAGCATTGCTCTGGTTTGACAATCAAGATTTGGTCTATAACTTGTTTGTTGTCAAGATAAGAGTTTCTTAAATCATGGTTTGAGAGTCTAAAACATTATTAAAATTAATATAAATTTTAGTTTTATTTTAACTTGCACAGAATTATGATTTCAAAAACATGAGAAACTATGAAGTCGAAACCAAGGGGAGAAGGGGGACTTGAGAGTTGAGACTCGAGGGAGAGATCATTGCATGTTTTTGTCATTGAGTAGGTGGTGTGATGCTGCAATTGGGTAGAGTGTCAGGTGCACATGCCCACTCTGCTCTGATCCCTCCCCCATGGGCTTGTCCTCTCTTCTCTCCAAAAGGACCACCCAGTTCATCATCACCACTTGTCATCTCTCTGTCTCCTACTCACTCAGAGAGTTTACAGGGAACGAACTGGGTTGATTCATTTTGTTTGTCAGACGAATTTGTTATGGGACGGGTTGAACGAGATCAGTTGAAGTTCAATCGTCTCGTAACTAATCCAACTAGACGAATTGAATTTCTGAAAAATGAATCGGATTCTTGACCTGATTCGTTACTCAAATTCGCTGAGCTGGGTTGGACTTGTCTCGTATTTTTTTTTTTGAGCTAAAAAAAGAAAAAAAAGAAGAAGCATGAGGCAGAACAGGGGTTTTAAAAAAATTAAGAAGGGGGTCGGGAAAATCTTTTAATTTTTTTCCCGACCCGATTCACATGTGATTCATCACGAGACGAATCTGACACGTGAGTCAACCCGTATTGACTAATATGCAGTACATTGAATACGAGTACTAATCGCACAAGACGACTCAAAATAGATCGAAGCAGGTCAACCCGTCCCGATAGCTAACTTTGTCCCCCACAAATAAATCAATCAGCTACTCTCATGCTTTCCTCTCTTTTCAATCAAGTCTCCATGCCTCTTCAAGTTCAAGTAGTGCAAAAAGCACGCATGATGGAGATTCTGATCCAAATCCAAATATGACAAAAAAAGGTCTCCCATCCTTTTTCCTCTCCCAAGTGAAAGAAGACAAGATTAAAGATAGTGCACTTTTCATTCCTCCATCAGGATTTCACATTTCTAGAACTTTCTTCCTACAAGAAAAATATCCAAGTAGTATCCCACCTCCATTGTTTGAAGTATACCAAAGTATACCGATACATTGGCGGTATACCAGTGCCGAAAGGGTGCTAGTATCGTAGTCTGACCGATACTGGTTTTTAAATCTGATATGTTGTCGGTATACAAACCGATACTGTTATTTAAAGGTAATATCGGCCGATATACCAGTTGATTTAGATATATCAATAATTTTTATTATTAATTTATTCTTAATATATATTTTATATAGTTTATAAACACTTTAAAGTTTCATTTAACATTATTTATCTGTAATGGTATAGCTGTCATATCGGCTGGTATACGGGGGTGTACCCGTGCGGGCATGGACCATTATACCTATAAATACCGGTATTTCAAACAATGCCCACGTCTCTCAAATACCCTCACTAACAGGATCATGAGTGTCTGAAATATTGGTATTTTACAATATACTGGTCCGCGACTGGTAGCGGTGTATACCGGTCCAACATTGATATGACGTGGTATACCAATAAAAACAAGTTAATGATAAATAATTATATTTAGTGACTTTAAAATACTTAAAAACTATGTAAATTAAATATCATAGACACACAATAGAGAACCAATGCTAGGTTAGTCTTTGATACTCTGATTTTTGAATCACATAGAGAAGATAGTCACCCCAATCTCTCACTTTGTGGAGTACTTCTTAGCTCGATTGAATTCTCTTTCATCATTATCATTAATATTAGTGAATTGGGCCTGTGAATAATGCAGATGCTGTGTCCAACAATTTCTCCCCTTTTGAAACTTTGTAGCTGGCTCAGAATAAACACTTCTTCAATATACGTCTATTGACACTGAATTTATAAATGGTTTTAGGGAACTACAAATCAAAGCGGAAATTGCAAATAAAGCCTAGAGTTACTCTGAGATAGGATGCTCTCTGGGACATCACACCTTGCATGTCAAGAATGTTGCATTGGGGAAAAAGGTATTCACTGATGGGTCTTACGCGTCTTCCCAAATGCCTAGCCTTAAGACTTAATCAAATAGATGTTAAGACTGCATTTCTAAACAGCGAATTAAATGAAGAAATATATATGAAACAACTTGAAGGATTAATAGTTAAGGGCTAAGAGCACAAAGTGTGTAAACTACTCAAGTCTTTATACGGTCTAAAATAGGCTCCACAACAATGACATAAGAAATTCGATGGTATCATGATCAAAGATGGATTCACTATCAATGAATGCGATAAGTATGTTTACACTAAGATAGTTAAAAATGCATGTATCATAGTTTGTCTTTATACAGACGACATATTGATACTTGGGACTAATATTGATGTATTAAATCTACAAAACGGATGCTATCTAATAATTTTGACATGAAAGATCTGAGGATTGCTGATATAAATTTAAGAATTAAAATTACAAGAATACCAGATGAAATCAATCTATCTCAATCTCATTACGTGGATAAGATGATGAAAGATTCAAGAAACATGGGATAAAAAGAACACAAATTCTTTTCTCCCACACATCCACCTTCGCAAGAATAAAAGAACTGGAATACGATAATTGGAGTATTATAAAATTATCAGAAGTCTAATGTATTTAATGAATTGCACTAGACCCGTATTGCTTACGCCGTAAGTAAATTAAGTAGATACACTAGTAATCCTGCTGATGATCATTAGATTGCCCTACTATAAGTAGTAGACTACGTATCTAATATCAAGGAATATGCTTTGAGATATAAAAAGTATCCACCTGTACTTGAAGTGTACAACGATGCAAATTGGATTGCAGATTCTGAGAAATCGAAATCAACCAGCGGATACATCTTTACTCCCGAAGATGCAGCTGTATTTATCGAAACAAACTTGCATAGCCCTTTATACAATGGAATCAGAATTTATAGCCTTGGATAAGACTGGAGAAGAAGCAGAATGATTTTGACAATTTTTAAAAGATATACCACTGTGGCCTAAACTAGTGCCCACCATATGCATTCACTGTGATAATCAAGCAGCGATATTTAAGACACAAAACTTTAAATATAACGATAAGTTTAGACACATTCGTCATAGACATAACACCATTAGGCAGTTGCTCTCAAATAGAGTTATCTCTATTGACATCGTATCGTCAAAGGATAACCTAGTAGATCGGTTTACTAAAAATTTAAGTGGAGAGTGTATAAACTGCGCATCAAGAGGAATGAGGCTAAAATCCTAACCATACCCAATCAGCTTAATGAAAAACTCACTTAACGACTTATGATCCCACATACTGAGTTCTAGAGAAAAACTAGTTATGATTGACTCTGCAAGTCAACACTTAGGAGGTAGACACCAACCCATTACTATGGTGCACTAAGTACTTTATACAATTGAATTTAAGATAAGCTTAATGCTTTTAATGATACCTATATCTTTTTATTAAAATAAGTGGGGTAGAGTAGACTACTCTTAATGGGACGATCACCTATATGAGTGTAAAACTGGGTTTCCTAACGTACCTTTCATTATACAGTCAGTCTCATAATGTTTTTATTTCTTGAATCTCCATTCATTGTTGGGGATTGTTGAAAAATGAGAAATTTCAAGTGAATCTTTGAGCTGAATTCAGGCTTGATCTGTTAATAGAGTCACACGAATGATGGTTGGAGTGTGTTCTTCTTCCATTGAGGATGAACGTGGTATATTCACATGTTCAATTCTATTTCCGAATGAATGAGATATTCAAGTCAGAAGTTAGCCTAATTCAATAATTAAAGGGGACTAAAAGAAATCAAAATATTTTAGTCCCACATTGAAAACGGAGTGAAAAATGAGAGGTTTAAATATGAAAAGATAAGAATAAAGGGCGTGCCCTTTGGGTACTTGGAGTTTTCACGCGCATTTGGGGAAACCAAGCCCACGTGAAAAATTGAGAGGTTTAAATATGAAAAGATGAGAATAAAGGGCGTGCCCTTTGGGTACTTGGAGTTTTCACGCGCATTTGGGGGAAACCAAGCCCACGCGCGTGCGCGCCGCCACCCGCCTCTCCCGGGTCCCGGCGTCGGTGCCGGTGTACTGGCATAGTCCGATTCTTTTTGGACCGGGCCACATTTGATTCCTTTTGATTCGGGTGCGGGCGCGGGTCATTGTGTGCAGATCCGCCCACTTATTATTGAAGCGAGCGCGGGTCACTAGGTGTGGACACTTACCTGTGCCCAACTCGGGGCGCGCGGCTGGGGAACGATTCACAGAACCGTTGCCAACAATTTGAACAGAACTATTTTCAATGGTTCGGATAGGAACCGTTGCGGACGGTTCAGAAAGCCGCACAGAATAGTTCCTTGGCAGAACAGTTGTGACGGTTGTATGAACCGTTGCAACTTCTCCCTCCGACGACAGTCCAGGAGCGCTATACATAGCACTCCTCTCAACCTTTGCCAAACACAAAAACAGAAGAAGAATAGAACAGAACCTCAGAACAAATGTTTGAATCTGTTAGTTCTTAATAAAGAAATCCTTTTCTCTCCTCCTTTCTCTTACATTAAATAGTTCTCTATATTAAGGTAAATATTTTTTCTGAAATTTGTTTTAGTTCATTTTTTTGTCTACTTTCAATTAGTGAAAGTACTAATTAATTTTAGTTCGACTGTACGGTCTATTTGGTAGCTCTATTCAAATATCATGATGGAGTGTTGTATCTTGGGAGACCAGTGTCCAGTAACCTGTTAGCACCGTAGCGGGAGACGTAATTGTCTTAAGGAGATCCGCTATATACGTAACTCACTCCATATACTATATAAATTGAACTAACATTCTTTTTACAGGTGTTATGCTAGAATATTATTTTCATAAATATTATGTTGAATATATATTGAGACTGACTAATACTAGTCTAATTGGTGTTTAACTAAGAAAGAAAATTGAAATGTGGTTCTATAATTAAGGAACATTCTATCAAATGAAAAATCTCCCACCTGATTTTCACCGATCTGACCAATTAGATCGGTGATCTTGATTAGTTGTCGGAGACCAACAAAGATTTCACAGGAACCTATTAGACAATTGCTTCCTGTACAGCTGCATAAATGCCATGAACTCTATTTTCATGGTGCACAAAAATGAAGTACCTTGTTTCTTGTTAGTCCATGTGATGACACTGCCATTATGAAAGAAAACGTATCCTAATGTGGACTTCCTTTTCTATCCATATCACCTCTCCAATCTACATATGAATATCCTTCTGATTCACTAAAACACAACATAAAATCATCGGTCCCTTTTAGGTATCTCCTTACATGTTTCATCGTTTTGGGCGTGTTTGTTTCGCCGCAAAACGTCACAAAACGCAAGTCGTAAAACTTCTTTTCCATTTTCCGTTGTTTGTTTCGCTGAAAAAACAAGTTGCAAAATGCAACTCTTCTTTCCCACTTGCAGTTGCTACAGTTAAATTTGTGGTCATCTAAATCTCACTTTTACACTCATATTTTTCCACTTGCAGTTGCTACAGTTAATTTTGTGGTCATGTAACTCTCACTTGTAGTACACTTACAGTTCAAAACAGTTACTTGATAATCAATATATAATTTAATATTATTAAATATTTAATATTTTAAATAGTGTTTAATTTCTAATTTAATTATTTAATATTTTAATCTTTAATTTTTTTATTGTTTTTAATATTGTTTTAATATTTAATATTTTACTATTTTAATTTACTATTTTTATTTAATATTTTATTTAATACTTTATTATTTTATTAATACTTATTCAATTTTTATTATTTTATTTAGAGTTAATATTTTATTAATATAACAATATTATACTTTAATATAAAATTACTATATATTTAATTATTTATTTTTTAATATAAAAAATTACTTTATTAATATCATAATATATTTTATTATTATATTAATATTTTACTATGCTAATATTGTAATAATAATTCAGTATAATAATACTATAATGATAATTTATTATTAAATTATAATTATATTTTACTTTGTTAATTTTATATTTCTAGAATATTACAACAATATTATAATAAAATTTAATTATAATAATTTTCAAGTATTTTTAATATTATAATATTATAACTATATTTTATTATTTTTGTAAGATTTTTAATATTTATATTTTATTAGTATTCTTAAAATTTTATTAACGTTCTTTAGATTTTCTTAAAATTTTATATTATTTATTTAGTTAATATTTTAGTAATATTTTACTATTTATACTAATATTTTATTAATATTATTGTTATAAATAAAATATTAAGATTATTAATTTTTTTATCTCAAATTTATTAATACAATTTAATTTGCAATAGTAGATTTAATTTAATAGTATTTATAATATTTAAATCACTGCTACAGTTAATTTTGTGGTCAACTTTTCCACTTAGGGCCTGTTTGTTTCGTTACAAAACGTCGCAAGTCGTAAGTCGTAAAATGAGAATGGAAAAAATGAACTGTAGCAGAGAAAATATATTATGTTTTACGGTGTTTGGTTGATAAATGAAGTGTAAATGGAAAAGTATATTGTGTTTTACGGTGTTTGGTTGATAAAGTGAAAGCGTAAATGGTAAAGTATATTGTGTTTTACGGTGTTTGGTTGGTAATGTAAACGTGTAAGTGGAAAAGTTGACCACAAAATTAACTGTAGCAGTGATTTAAATATTATAAATACTATTAAATTAAATCTACTATTGCAAATTAAATTGTATTAATAAATTTGAGATAAAAAATTAATAATCTTAATATTTTATTTATAACAATAATATTAATAAAATATTAGTATAAATAGTAAAATATTACTAAAATATTAACTAAATAAATAATATAAAATTTTAAGAAAATCTAAAGAACGTTAATAAAATTTTAAGAATACTAATAAAATATAAATATTAAAAAATGTTACAACAATAATAAAATATTATTATAATATTATAATATTAAAAATACTTGAAAATTATTATAATATAAATTTTATTATAATATTATTGTAATATTATATAAATATAAAATTAATAAAATAAAATATAATTATAATTTAATAATAAATTATCATTATAGTATTATTATACTGAATTATTATTACAATATTAACATAATAAAATATTAATATAATAATAAAATATATTCTGATATTAATAAAGTAATTTTTTATATTAAAAAATAAATAATTAAATATATAGTAATTTTATATTAAACTATAATACTGTTATATTAATAAAATATTAACTCTAAATAAAATAATAAAAAATGAAATAAGTATTAATAAAATATTAAATTAAAATAGTAAAACATTAAATATTAAAACAATAAAAAAGTTAAAGATTAAAAATATAAAATAATTAAATAATTAAATAAGAAATTGAACACTATTAAAATATTAAATATTTAATAATATTAATTATATATTAAAAAAATAAATAATTAAATATATAGTAAAGTATAATATTGTTATATTAATAAAATATTAACTCTAAATAAAATAATAAAAAATGGAATAAGTATTAATAAAATAATAAAGTATTAAATAAAATATTAAATAAAAATATTAAATTAAAATAGTAAATATTAAATATTAAAACAATATTAAAACAATAAAAAAATTAAAGATTAAAAATATAAAATAATTGAATAATTAAATAAGAAATTGAACACTATTTAAAATATTAAGTATTTAATAATATTAAATTATATATTGATTATCCAGTAACTGTTTTGAACTGTAAGTGTACTACAAGTGAGAGTTACATGACCACAAAATTAACTGTAACAACTGCAAGTGGGAAAATATGAGTGTAAAAGTGAGATTTACATGACCACAAATTTAACTGTAGCAACTGCAAGTGGGAAAAGAAGAGTTACAAAAGTTTTTTGCATTTTGCATTTTGCAAATGAAACCAAACAAGTGTAAAATGTAAAGTTGCAAAAGTTTTTGCATTTTGCAAACATTTTGCAAGTTACCAAACACGCCCTTACACTTTTACATTACCAACCAAACACCGTAAAACATAATATACTTACCATTTACACTTTCACTTTATCAACCACCATAAAACACAATATACTTTTCCATTTACACTTCACTTTATCAACCAAACACCGTAAAACACAATATATTTTCTCTGCTACAGTTCTCTTTTTCATTCTCATTTTACGACTTACGACTTGCGAAGTTTTGCAACGAAACAAACATGCCAGTATTTGAAGTTGGCGCTGGCACATTGTTGATTGGTCAACAACTGCATAGCCGAGGTCTTCGGCCGTGCGGCCGTTGACTGTTTGAATTTGACTTCCATTTTTTGTCCACCTCTTTTATGAAAGCTTATATTCTTTTTCTTTATATATCACAGTACAAATGCCTCTTTGTTGTCAGTTTTTCACTTTTCTCCCTTTTTTTACAATTTGCACTCTTGACTTAATTACTACATAAACATAAATAAAAATATCCATGCAACATCAAATGTGATAAATAATAAGCATAAAAATGATATAAAATATAGATAATCACAATTATCAGAAGCCGTGCTGAATATCGAGAAGAGTTCCATTATCAACTTCTACCTTAAGATGAAGGCCAAGGTAGTGAACGACTATTGTCATTTCCATATATGATGACTTCATTCACATCACGAAAGATTACCGTCACACAAAGGAAGGAATTGAATACCAGATGTGGAGAGACTCTTTAGGCCATTTTGTTCATGAAAGATATCAAGATTCACAGATCCCATCATGTCTCATCTTTTTAGATCTATAATCTCATGCTTTCTAATTCACTAATATCTTAATATCATGCTTATGGACATTGTCCATCTCTCGATATGACCATAAAATGATGTTTTAGTAGCTAATGAGTGGTTATGGTTATCTTGAAATTATATGAAAACCACATTCGGTTTCTATATGTAATTAATTCATTTCAAATTTAGCTGAACAATTACAGCAAGTAATTGCATGCTTTTTACTGACTCTACCAGGTTTATACATATGATTTTTATCATGTTCTTTAGCTCTAGAACACTTAAATCTACAAAATATTAGATTATTTATTCATATTTTGTTACTTTTTTCCCTCAGAAGTTGTCCTCTTAACTTCTTCTCTATCACTGTATCAGTCCAAATTCAAAACCAACATCTGCACACGTTTTAACCCTAAAAAAGAACATCTTAGGGAAAATGAGCTCTTATACTCTCGGATTCAAGAAAGGGAAACAGAATACTCCATGCAAATAGTGACAGAAGCACATAGACAACAAGAAGACATGGCAAAATTTAAGATTTTTAAAATTCCAAGTCTCTAGGACCCAGACCTGTCCCATGATCCCATCACATCCAAAGAGAAATATCCTCTTACAACCAAACCCTGATGAAAAAGGCTTCACAACATGGTGTAAAAGGAACAAGTGTCCTAATAAGCACGATGAGATTGATTTGTGTCCTTTCAAAAGGATTTGGGTTCGAATCCTTTCTACTCAAATTCAACCATCAGACATTCAAATATAAGATTCATTCTATTGAAATTGATCTATGTTATTTCAAGTATATATAAACCAAAAATTAAGTATTTCGAATACTTTCCTATCCATCAAGCAGCGCAATGGACGGACGAAAGTTTAATCTATGTCTTTAAACATACAAATTCTCGATCCGACTACTTGATTATGATCTAAACATTTAAAAACCTATATAAACCAATTTTTGTTCAGTTTCAAATGACTAACTCACTATTTAGACCATCCGTTTTTTTCCTACTTGATGCATGAGAAAAAAATATTCAAGACACTTGATTTTCAGTTTATAAATACTCGAAATAATATGTATCGATTTCAACGGAGTGAATCTTGTATTTGAATTTCGAATGTTAGTATTTGAGCTGGAATGACACAAGTGTATCTCTAAGTGTGATATAAAAAAAAAGAAAAAGAAAAAGAGAAGGTAAAGATATAAGCTCCCTCCCTCCCTCCCTCCCTCCCTCCTGCCCTCTCCTCTCCCATCCCATGTGGTTGCTGTCTGTTTTTTGGCGACATATGGGAAGCAGATTTGTGGGGCGATGGTTATTAATCTTGGAGTTATTATTCCTACTCTCCTAATAAAGCCAGGTTTGACTACTCATGCCCACGTTCTGTGTAGCACCCCACCACACCACCACACCAAACCCTCTATCATTTACTACTGCTTGCTGACCATCTCCATCTCCTCTCCTCTCATGTTAGAGAGAGAGAGAGAGAGAGAGAGAGAGAGAGAGAGAGGGGTCAGGCTCTTTCAGAGAGCTTTGCTCGTGTCTGCTAGCTGACACTCTCATTGCTTTTGCTTTGCTGCCCAGGTTAACACCCAACCCCAGGGCCAGGGCCCTCTGCCACCATATATATTATATACAATATACCTGAGCTATACCTGAGCTGAGCTGAGATGAGATTCAACTTGAAGGAACAGTGTTTGCTTGTTTATTTATTTTGTTGATTTAGTTATTTATTTATCTTTTGGGGAGAAGGGTAAAGGAATTGAATTCACTCTAAAGAAACAAAGACAATTGTGTGGTAACAATTCCTTCTCCGCTCTCGGTTCCAGGCTTCCAGCTGTCGGTGTGTTGTCTCTGGCAGTTAAATAGGAGCTTTACCTCCAAAATAGTACAGCCGTACATAGTATTAATAGTCATATTTTGTGTGTGTGTGTGTGTGTTTATTTTTCTTTGCTGCAAGAGTGCTTGGGTCTGTTAAATCATCCGCATAATTCTTCGGACACATGGTTCTTTCCATCACACCGGTTAATTTTCTAAGAAAAATATTCCTGCGGCATTCTAACTATGGATAGCGTGGGAGAGAGTGTAAAATGTCGTTAGGTAGAGTTCTTTAGCTCGTCAGAACGGATAGTACGGAGATCGGATTTCAACAGTATATGATAGAAGATTAGACACAGTCAGTTGATAATGGGCCAGTCGACAGGTCGGTCAACCGGCCATACATAGAACGTGCACATGGAGAAACAAACGTAACGGTCGACTGGCCAGTCGACCGCCCAGAGGAGCAGCTCAGGAACAAGTTGGAGCGGTTGACTGCCCGGTCGACTGTTCAGAAGGTCAAAACTGGTTCTGTACAACGTTGATCGCACAGAGTACAGTTTGACTGTGCCCAGAGAGCGGTCGACCGCACATCAAGACTGAGCAGTTTCCTATTATGATTCTGACTTCGTTTCTGATCTGATTTTAGATCTGTTGGTTTTTTTTTTTTCCAGGGATTCTTTGGCTATATATTGAAGGGTATTGTCCTCATGTATTGTATCAGTATTTGTTGATTAATAAAATCTCTCCCCCTTTCTGCCCCAAGAACGTAGGCAATTATCGAACCTCATTAAATTTGTATGTTCTCGCTTTCTTCTTTTTTGTTTGTCCTTGCAATTGGTGACTATTTTCTGTTCTGCAGCAATTTTCTGGTGGATTTCTCCCAACAAGTGGTATCAGAGCTTTCATGGTTTTCAACAGGGAGTTTCGTTCGGGTGGAGCAAATCACTTTGGAGATTGTCTACAATTTTGTTTGGAGATAAAGATCTGATCTTTCCTATTTGAATTTGTTTTCACTAATTGTTTTCCGTAAAGTTTTGAGGAATTTATTGAGGAGATGACCGGAGATAGTCAATTCGCGGTGAAATTCATGAATCATCATCCGACAAAGATTGATGTCATAAAGTTTGACGACACGAACAATTTTGGGATTTGGAGGTGTGAGGTGATGGATGCACTGATGGTATCAAATGTTGAAGACGCTCTACGTTTAGAAGAAAAGCCGGACGAGATGTCCGAAAAGGACTGAGATAAGATGAAAAGGATGGCGTGTGACATCATAAGATCTTGTTTAACACAAGATATCAAGTATAATGTGATGATCGAGACTTCAACGAGGAAGATATGTGAGATCTTTGAGAGCAAGTACCTAACCATGAGCATTTAAAATCGCTTGCACCTGAAGAGAAGGCTTATCACTTTCAGTTGAAGAAAGGAATCTCGATCGGTGAATACATGAACGACTACACAAAGCTTCTTGCGAATTTGGCTAATACAGATGTGGTGATCGAAGAGGAGACATTGATTCTGTTGAGTCTCTTCCTGATGAGGACTACGAGACCTTCATCCTCACTCTAATCAACAGTAAACAATCTTTTTGTTATAGTGAAGTTTCTTCGCTCTTGTTAATCATGAATTGAGAAGGAAGGACAAAGAGTCTTTCAGGAGTACATCAGTAGAAGCATGACGGTAAGAGGCAGAAGTTTCAGTCGAAAGGGCAAAAGTGATCGTAGTAGATCGAAGTCCAGACCCGATTTCAGAGATTTGAAGAAGTACCAGTGTGCCTTCTGCAAAGAGTCAGGACACTGGAAGGTTGATTTTCAAGGATCAAAGATAAGGAGTCGAAGACCGCGGTATATCTCACACAGGGGTCAGTACACAATCTGTAGTACTTCACAGGCAGGTGGATCAAACTCAGACTCATCGATCTTCTTATTCTCAGTCACTACTCCTACTATTGATTACTCAGGTGAATTCTGAGTGAATGTTAGATACATGAGCTACCCATCATCTATGTCCCAATAGAGATTAGTTTCTAGCTTTGTAAAGCTAGATGGTTGTTCCATTTTCATGGGTGATGATCGTCCGAATAACATGAAAGGGATAGGTACAGTCCTTATCAAAATATTTGCTGGGATGGTTCAGGAACTGAGGAAAGTGAGGTATGTACCTCAATTGAAAAAAAATCTTATCTCTGTTGTGCCTTGAAAGCGTAGATCTTGAGGTATCTTGCTAGAGATGGTGTTTTCAAGATGACTAGTGAGGCTTGATGGTTGTTTTGAAGGGCGTCCGACGCAATAACTTATACTACTTAAAGGGTAGTATGGTTACAAGATAAGTGGCGAATTCTATCAATTGTGATGATGATTGTACCCGGTTATGATACATGAGGTTCGGACATACAGGTGATAAATCTTTGGAAGTTCTAGCAAAACAAGATTATTGCAAGGTGCCAAAATGTGCAAGTTGAATTTTGTGAGCATTGCGTCATCGAAAAAAAGACCAAGGTGAAATTCTGCACCGCTACTCATTGCACCTAGGAGATTCTTGACTATGTCTACACAGATATTTGGGGACCTACCAAGTTGGCATCTATTGGAAAATAACTACTATTTGTGTCTTTTATTAAATGATCACTCTAGGCGATGTTGGGTATATATCATGAAGCACAAAGCAAAAGTTCTGGAGTGTTTGTGGAGTGAAAAAAATATAAAGAAGAACACGGGAAGAAAGATCAAAGTACTCTATTCAGACAACGGTGGAGAGTACACCAGCGATTCTTTCCTACAACTATGCTGCAATGACGGCATAGGAAGGCATTTCACAGTAAGGAGAATACCACAACAGACGGGATGGCCGAAAGGAAGAACATGACCTTACTAGAAAAAGTTCTGTTGCACGTTATCCAATGCCGGTATATCGAAATCCTTTTGGGCTGAGAGATTGGCGTATGCTTACCATCTCGTTAACAAGTTGCTTACATCTGCAATAGGAGGTAAAACTCCTTTGAAAGTTTGGTTGGAAAAAGTTGCTCAGGATTATGACTCGCTTGAGGTATTTGATTGTCCGGCCTATTATCATATTAAGGAAGACAAGTTGGGTCCAAGAGCAAGGAAAAGAATGTTCATAGGATTCAAGAAAGGTATAAAAAGTTACAAAATTTGGGATCCAAAAGACAAAATTTATCTTGAGCAGAGATATTACGTTTGACGAGGCTTCAATGATAAAGCCTGTAGACTCTCAGCAGGTGAAGAGTGAGAAGACTGACATGATATCGCAGCTGGTGGAGAGTAATGATACTCCACTATCTCTAAATAGATCAGTACCATTGAGATCATACATATGGTGACACAAGGTGATGGTCATGTAGCGATCAGGATGTTGAGGATGATGAGATCAAGAACATGTTATGGGTGATTCTAAAAATCATTGTAGTTGGATGAGCCCTAAGAAATCCACGTAAGCCCAGTTGCGCACTATTAATATGATCATGGCTTATGCTCTCCCAGTCTTTGAGGCGATCCCGTCTACATATAGAAAAG
>JAVJIF010025121.1:0-58255 GCA_038442645.1 Agave tequilana | reverse complement strand
AAAAACCCCAACTCTCGGCTCCAGTCGACTTATCACAAACCTAGTCGACTTGAACCCCCTAGTCGACTAACCCTTCTCCCTAGTCGACTCCTGAATCAAAACCCAACTTTCTGTATCTCAGTTCTAGTCGACTTGACCATACTATTAGTCGACTTAGAGTATCTGTTAGTCGACTACCTATTTTACTCCAGTCGACTAACTATTCCCTGAAACCAACCCAACTCTCTGTTACACAGTATTAGTCGACTACCCCATTTTCCTAGTCGACTAACTCCACTATTAGTCGACTACTATTCCACCCTAGTCGACTAATTGGATATCTGTCTTATTGATTCCTTTCTTGAAACTGAACCTTACCCTCTAGACTTACATCACATATAGGTATCTCTTGACTTGTCACTTGACAAACATCGTCTTCTATTCTTTCTCTCTCATCTTCTCTCTACACATTTATATCAGGTTTTGTGGCGCATCCCGAGCTTCCGTGGATTTCGGTATATTGGTGACTCAGGCGAGTGTTCTCACTCGCTACCCTCTTGTTTTCCTATTTCATTGATTGCTCTAGTCTTCATGTATTGTATTTCATGCTTTATCATTTATTGCTTTATGCTATGCGTGGCCGACCCTTCGTGGTCGTTGGACTTGTTGGACTTTGGGTCATTGCTTTTATGTTACCAGGCCATACCATATTTTAGACCTGTCATTTACATGCTACCTTTTAACACATGTATATCACCTGACCATCTAGTGTATACCACCTGACCACCTGACCTACTACTATTTGGCTAGACCCTCTGGTTATGACCTGACTTACCCAGACTATTATCAATCCCTTGACATAACTTGTCACCTGATTATTATCCATCTCTTGTTATGTTTGGTTGTTTACTAAATATCACCACTGTCATGCTATCACTTGACCACCCAGCATGATGATTTGACTTGTGATTATCATCTTTACGGGGACCTTGACTTATGATTCTGTGTCATGATCAGTGACCTGTATATTGTATCCTGCTTTACATGCAGTGACCTGACTATATAGTACTTATGTACTCCTTATTCCTGATCATGTCTATTTCCTGTTTTTTCCCGTAAAGTGATAATTAAACTAATAAATCCTAAAAAGGACCAACTTGTATTGGGTCGGGGGAAACATGCGGATATCGATATGTGTACGTGTTTACAGTGGCATTAGGTATTGTGCACTATATCCGGTCTGACCTGTGGTACTCCAGGGGACCGAGGGGAGAGCTGGCTCCCTTATTCATGTTATTATAGGCATACATAAGTCCCTCATGTTGAGCCTTGCGGCTGGCTTCCGTTTCCATGCAACGGAACAATCCTGTGGCCGTGGTCCCGGGTATGTACGGGACCCACTGTAAACATAGTTCGTCGATACACCGCTGATTTCCAATAACAACCTCGACTTGCTTATATATGGATGTATGTGAGTTGGCCGTACACGAGACACATACCTAGATATATGGGTAAGACGAGTAATAATAAAGTGTCATAATAATCGGCTCTTTAAGTTGTAAGTAGAGGTATGTGGAATGGGACGCATACCAAAGCCTGCAACTTAAACGGCTATGAATCTGTGATGTGCCTTACCGTATTTGCTTTCCCGGACTTTATATCGGATTTCGTGTTTTATGAGTATTATGATAGTTCGGATTGGTTTTATTCGGATTCCCTGTTTTATGATTATCATGCCATATCTATTCTTACCTGCTCTATCCTATCTGCCTCCTGAGTATTTCCTACTTGATATATGCATTATTGTGCTCACCCTGCTTCACCACTTGGTTTTCTTCTACACTCGCCTGGGGAGTATCATTTGACTCCCCTGGATTCTCACGTCCAGGTCATGGAGCTAGCGTGTGTGTGATCGGAGAGTAGCGCAGTGGTAGCGTGGATCCCCAGCAGGCTTTTCAGAGTTTCATCCTTCCAGACCCCCTCTGTGCCTCTCGAGTTTTTCCCTAGCAAACTCGTGAGTGCCCTTTTCTATTTATGCTTGTACTTTCCTTGTATACGTGTATGTGAGCTTCCTTTTATACTGTTCATATATATTGTATATCTCTTGTATTCCCGCATTTGCGCATCAGTGATATAATATTATTGTAATATTGTAATCACTGCTGGTGATAATTCTGTAATTGTATATATGTGTTGGAATGTATAATGCACCATTTGCTTCCGTACTCTGATTCTTGTCTGTACTGATGCTTAGCGTATATACGGGAGGGTAGTTCTGACCTACGTATATACGTTGCAGTGACGTCCCCGTATCGCCGGGATCGGGGCGTTACAGGTTGGTATCAGAGCTTAGGCTCTACTTCCTCAGTACGTCCAGACGGCAAATCAATGGTAAAGAGATTTGCAACTGGAATACATGAATCTTGGTTATACATTCCAACTGCAAGTGCAGAGTTATCTATTTCTTGACTATCTTTCCTTTGATTTCAAATCCCTCCTTGACTATCTTTTCCTTGGATTCCTGATCTCTCCTATCCTTTCCCCGTTTTGGTTTTATGTTTTGGTTTTATGAAGCCTTATACTATCTTAAGATATGACTAGACTAGGAAGGTAGTGGCTGGTTCTGCATGAAGCTATTATGGGATCTCTCGGCAAATTCTATGAAGCTTGGTATTCTCCAGATCGAATCTGATCTGGCTATCTTTCAGAAGACAACAGTTGGGATTCTTAATTATCGGTCTTCTTTATTATGCTCAGGATTTTCGGGGTTTTCTTTATTACACAGCCACGACATCATCAGTATTCATTTATTTCACAGCCACGACATCAGCAGTATTATTCAGCATTATTCGAGATTTATACATCCGAAAGTGCGAAGGATGATTATTGTTCAGTCGACTTGAGAGCCCTACCTATAGTGCTTCATATCTTAATTAGTATAAATTCCAGCCTTTGTCCCCTTTGTATTCAATTTGCCCCTTAACGAAATTGCGAGGACGCAATTTTTGTAAGGTGGGTGGATTGTAATACCCGTTCCGGAATACGTACTTAGTTGCGTATTCAGATTTTCCGATCGTATTTTTTCGATTTGTTTCCTGTATTTGTTTTGCTTTATGAATTCCTTATATGATTGTTTTGTCTTGGTTTTGGATTCGTGGATTCGGAGTCAACCTGGTTTGAACCGAAGGCCCGAATCCCAGAGTATTGCTCGGTTTGGACAATTCCACTATTCCGATTTGACCGATTTCTGTTTCAAACATCATTTTCCAATATTCTAGATTTTATGTGATTTTCTGGATTTTTCTGGAATTAAAAGGAATATTTTCAAAACCGTGTCGGCCAGTGCCGCTGACCGATTCCTAGATTTTTTTTATTCTTAAACGGTTTGGAATTTCTAAATGATCCTTTAGACATTATTACTTAGAATCATATTTTCTACCTACATTCTTTTTCTGGGGATTTTATGATTTTATGGAAATTCCACCGGAGTCGGCAGTTAGCTGGTTCCGGGATTTTTAGTTTTAAAACTATAAAGTATTTCTTAAAACGGCTTTCACGATACATCTTATAATATCATTTTCTATCTAATTCATTTTTTGAGATTTTCCAGATTTATCGAAAATTCACCGGTTTTGGTGTCGACCGGTACCGCCGGAAGATTCCAGGATTTTTAATTTGAAATCTGCATTGTATTTCTCGAATCCGATTTCACCGAGCATCTTAAAATATTATTTTCTATTTTTGAGGATTTTTCGGAACGATTCCGAAACAGTCGATTTTTCAACCTTATTATTATATTATTATTTTTAATCTTTTCTTTCTTTCTTTCTTTCCTTCCTTTTCTTTTTCCCTCAACCGACTCCACCTACTCCCCTCCACGTGGGGAGACATTCCCCTCTCCCTCATTAACCCCTCTCCCATCCATCAATCTCTCCCTCTCTTTTCCTTTTCTTTTCTTTTCTTTTTCCTTTCTTTTCTATTCTTTTCCTTCTTCTTTTCTTTCTTCTTCTTCTTCTTCTTTCTCTCCTGCGTGGGCGACGCCCACTCCACCGACCCAACCTCCGGCCACCTCCGGCGATCAACGCCGGCGTAGGATCACCCCCCATCTTCTCTCTCTTCTTCTTTTCTTTTTCTCCTTCTTTTCTTTTCTTCCTCCTCTTGGATCCGGCCACGTCCACCTCCATCGCCGGCTCCCCTCTCCTCCGGCGCTGCCCCGGCGAGGGCAGACCGCCGCCGGCGCGCGGCCGGCGGCCTGGGCGCGGCCAGGGGGCCTCGGGCCCCCTGTGCGCCGCTGTGGAGGGGGCAGCAGCCCCCTCCTTCTCCTCTCCTGGGGTGGCCGGCGCCACCCCGTTCTAGCGCCGCCGGCGCTGGCCGGCGGCCGCGGGCAGCCAGGGGCCACCTGGGCCCCTGTGCTGGGGCGGAGAGGGGGGCAGGCCCCCTCTCCTTTTCTCTCTGTTGAGGGGGGCAAAGCCCCCCTCTTTCCTTGCTGGGGGGGGGGCAACAGCCCCCCTGTGTTCTGTGGAGGGGGCGGCGCCCCCTCCTTCCTCTGCCGGCGGCCGGCGCCGCCCGGCGCCGCCGCCTGGCCGGCGGCCAGGGCCGAGTGCCCCCAAGGGGGGGGCACTGTGTGGGTGCGGGGGGGGGCAGCAGCCCCCCTTCTTTCTCTCTCTCTCTCTCTCTCCTGGACTCTCCTCTCTCTCTCTTGGATCTCTCTCTCTCCTGTTTCTCTCTCCTCTCTCTTTCTCTCTCCTCTCTTTCTCACTCTAGCTCTCTCTCTCTCCTGATTCTCTCTCTCTCATCATCCACTTTCTCTCTCTAAAGAAAACCCTAACTCTCTCTCTAGACTTTCTCTCTCTACACTTTCTCTCTCTAAAAATCCCATTTTCTCTCTCTAGACTTTCTCTCTCTAAACCTCTCTTTCTCTCTCCTACTCTCTCTCTCTCTCCACCACAACCCTCCTTTGGATTTGGACCGTAGCTTCCTTCGTGGATCGTGTCGCCGTGGATCCATTTGGCGATATTGTCAACCTCGATCCTTCCGAACACGTAGAGCTTCCAATCACCGATCTAGGTGAGTATTCCTACTCACAAGACTTGTCTAATTCTTTGTATATTCATGTATCCATATCATATAGGTTTGTATCTTCGTAAACATGCTATTTGATTTTCAAACCCAACCCTAGAAATCTGTTCTATTTGCTGTTTCCAGTCGACTAGTCGACTTGACCTAGGACCTAGTCGACTAACCCATCTGTTATTGAAACGTAACCTTTCTGATTACACAGTCGACTTACCCTAGTTCCTAGTCGACTTGAGACCCTTAGTCGACTACACTTTTGACCCTAGTCGACTAACTCTTCCTGAATCAAAAAACCCCAACTCTCGGCTCCAGTCGACTTATCACAAACCCTAGTCGACTTGAACCCCCTAGTCGACTAACCCTTCTCCCTAGTCGACTCCTGAATCAAAACCCAACTTTCTGTATCTCAGTTCTAGTCGACTTGACCATACTATTAGTCGACTTAGAGTATCTGTTAGTCGACTACCTATTTTACTCCAGTCGACTAACTATTCCCTGAAACCAAACCCAACTCTCTGTTACACAGTATTAGTCGACTACCCATTTTCCTAGTCGACTAACTCCACTATTAGTCGACTACTATTCCACCCTAGTCGACTAACTTTGGATATCTGTCTTAATTGATTCCTTTCTTGAAACTGAACCTTACCCTCTAGACTTACATCACATATAGGTATCTCTTGACTTGTCACTTGACAAACATCGTCTTCTATTCTTTCTCTCTCATCTTCTCTCTACACATTTATATCAGGTTTTGTGGCGCATCCCGAGCTTCCGTGGATTTCGGTATATTGGTGACTCAGGCGAGTGTTCTCACTCGCTACCCTCTTGTTTTCCTATTTCATTGATTGCTCTAGTCTTCATGTATTGTATTTCATGCTTTATATCATTTATTGCTTTATGCTATGCGTGGCCGACCCTTCGTGGTCGTTGGACTTGTTGGACTTTGGGTCATTGCTTTTATGTTACCAGGCCATACCATTATTTTAGACCTGTCAGTTACATGCTACCTTTTAACACATGTATATCACCTGACCATCTAGTGTATACCACCTGACCACCTGACCTACTACTATTTGGCTAGACCCTCTGGTTATGACCTGACTTACCAGACTATTATCAATCCCTTGACATAACTTGTCACCTGATTATTATCCATCTCTTGTTATGTTTGGTTGTTTACTAAATATCACCACTCTGTCATGCTATCACTTGACACCCAGCATGATGATTTGACTTGTGATTATCATCTTTACGGGGACCTTGACTTATGATTCTGTGTCATGATCAGTGACCTGTATATTGTATTCCTGCTTTACATGCAGTGACCTGACTATATAGTACTTATGTACTCCTTATTCCTGATCATGTCTATTTCCTGTTTTTCCCGTAAAGTGATAATTAAAACTAATAAATCCTAAAAAAGGACCAACTTGTATTGGGTCGGGGGAAACATGCGGATATCGATATGTGTACGTGTTTACAGTGGCATTAGGTATTGTGCACTATATCCGGTCTGACCTGTGGTACTCCAGGGGACCGAGGGGAGAGCTGGCTCCCTTATTCATGTTATTATAGGGCATACATAAGTCCCTCATGTTGAGCCTTGCGGCTGGCTTCCGTTTCCATGCAACGGAACAATCCTGTGGCCGTGGTCCGGGTATGTACGGGACCCACTGTAAACATAGTTTCGTCGATACAACCGCTGATTTCCAATAACAACCTCGACTTGCTTATATATGGATGTATGTGAGTTGGCCGTACACCGAGACACATACCTAGATATATGGGTAAGACGAGTAATAATAAAGTGTCATAATAATCGGCTCTTTAAGTTGTAAGTAGAGGTATGTGGAATGGGACGCATACCAAAGCCTGCAACTTAAACGGCTATGAATCTGTGATGTGCCTTACCGTATTTGCTTTTCCCGGACTTTATATCGGATTTCGTGTTTTATGAGTATTATGGTAGTTCGGATTGGTTTTATTCGGATTCCCTGTTTTATGATTATCATGCCATATCTATTCTTACCTGCTCTATCCTATCTGCCTCCTGAGTATTTCCTACTTGATATATGCATTATTGTGCTCACCTGCTTCACCACTTGGTTTTCCTTCTACACTCGCCTGGGGAGTATCATTTGACTCCCCTGGATTCTCACGTCCAGGTCATGGAGCTAGGAGCGTGTGATCGGAGTAGCGCAGTGGTAGCGTGGATCCCCAGCAGGCCTTTCAGAGTTTCATCCTTCCAGACCCCCTCTGTGCCTCTCGATTTTTCCCTAGCAAACTCGTGAGTGCCCTTTTTCTATTTATGCTTGTACTTTCCTTGTATACGTGTATGTGAGCTTCCTTTTATACTGTTCATATATATTGTATATCTCTTGTATTCCCGCATTTGCGCATCAGTGATATAATATTATTGTAATATTGTAATCACTGCTGGTGATAATTCTGTAATTGTATATATGTGTTGGAATGTATAATGCACCATTTGCTTCCGTACTCTGATTCTTGTCTGTACTGATGCTTAGCGTATATACGGGAGGGTAGTTCTGACCTACGTATATACGTTGCAGTGACGTCCCCGTATCGCCGGGATCGGGGCGTTACATCCATCAAGCTCAAGTACCTGAATCTTCAGCAGCGAACCTATCTGGCTGAGTCATATGAACCTCCTCATTACCGTCATGGAGAACAACGGTCTTCAACTTGAGCTTATTGCGATCACAAGCTTGAGATTCATGCTTTTTCACCCACGTCTGTGGTTTTACCTTAGTTCCAAGGTTGCAAACAATTCGACATTCTCAGCAATGTCTTCAACCTATTCAGTATCAACCCTGGCTACATGATCTCCACCCGGTGTCACATCCGATGGAGTCTTCACTGATACCGAACCAACTGGAGATGGTGGAGTAGCATCAACCTCCACCCGCTGCGATACTTTCTTGGTCTCCGTCCTCTCCACCCGCTGAGAGACGGTAGACTTTAACACTGAAGTCTCATCAAATGTGACATGCCGACTCAACAAGATCTTCTTGTTTTCGAGGTCCTATAACCTGTAGCCTTCCATATTTCTCTTGACACCCAAAAACACAAACTTCTTTGCTCACGGATTTACCTTGCCATCTTTGGCACTGAAGTAGGTTGGACTTTCAAATTCCCGTAGCAAATCATGATCTTGAGGAGCTTTATCAGACTAAATTTTCAATGGAGTTGTATCTCCTATTGCAGTCGATCCATTTATGAGATGGCTAGTATACACAATCGTCTCAGCGTAAAACGATTTGTCTAATTTTGCATTAGACAATAAGCACCGAACCTTCTCCAGTAAGAAATGATTTATTTCCTTAGCCAACCCATGTATACCTACTGTGAATTGAGTACCAATACCAGTGTTCTGGTCAAATCGTAGGAATTGGTTCATGTCTCTTTTAACATTACCAATCTGTAGCTCCTTGATCTTCCTACATGTCTGCTTCTCCATTCTTTCTTTTCACTTCACCAACATATCTAGGCTTCACACCTTTGTCTCATGGGATATATCCAATAATGCCTAGATAAATTATCAATAAAAGAGACAAAGTACCTGTGACCTCCAAGCGATGCAGTCTTAGCAGGTCCCCAAATGCTTACGTGTATTCACAATCAAGAAGAGCTTCTGAGTGGTGAGTACTGGTGCTGAATTTCACCTTCTTCTTGTCTAGAACGTTGTGTTCACCCTCCAAGTTGCAGGTAGCAGCACCTTCTAATGATCCCTTCTTTGCAGGAGCTTGCAAAGTCTTTTCACCTCTATGTCCGACCTTTACCTGCCAGACCTTTGTGCAACCATCATCTGAAGAACTAGAAGTCTCTACCTGACTTGTAACCGTACTATCCTTCAAGTAGTAAAGATTTCCCTAGCGGATACCCTTCATAACCACCATTGAGCTTTTGGTCATCTTGAGAACACCATCTCGTATAGATACCACAAGGCCAATACTTCCAAAGCACCAACAGAGATAAGATTCCTTTTGAGTTGAGGTACATACCTCACCTCCTTCAATTCTCGTACTATCCCATCTTTCATCTTGATACGGACTGTACTCATCCCTTCTCTATTACACGGATGATCATCACCCATGACTGTGTAACATCCATCTAGCTTCTCAAAACTAGAAAACCAGGCCCTGTTCGGGCACACATAATAGGTGGCTTCAGTATCTAAGATCCACTCAGCATTATCTGAGTAATCAATAGTAGGAGTAATAACAGAGAGAGAATACTGATGAGTCTGAATCCGATCCATCCGCTTGTGCGAGATTCGTCTCGGTGTTTGACTCTATCTTCTTACCTTTGGCCTTTGGGCAATCAACTTTCCAGTGCCCTAGTTCCTTACACAAGGCGCACTGATTCCTCTTCAGATCTCTGAAGCCTGATCTAGACTTGATCTTCCCTAATCATCTCTTCCCTTCCTATTGGAACTTCTGCCTCTTACCGCAATGCCTCTGCAGTTGTGCTTCCCAAAGAAGATAATCTATCTTGTCTCCTTGCTTCATAACTAACAAGAGCAGCAGATACCTCACTGTACTTAAGAGATTTTCTTCCATTGATAAATGTAAGAATAAAGGTCTCATACTCTTCCCTAGGAAGAGAGTTCAAAAGAATTACCGCCTTATCCTCTTCACTGGTCTCCACATTCACATTAACTAGATCTGTAAGAAGCGTCGTATAGCGATTCAAGTGTTCATTGACGGAGCATCCTCTTTGCATGTGAAAACTATAAAGCTTACTCTTCAACTGCAACCGCGATTCGATGCTTTTAGTCAGATACTTCTTCTCCAGGATCTCCCACAGCTGCCTCGCAGATATCTCATGCAACACATGATACTTGATGTCTTGTGTCAGACAAGACCTGATCAAGCCACACGCCGTATGGTTCATCTTGTCCCAATCTTCTTCCGTCGTTGATGTGTGCTTCTTCTTCAACCGTAGAGTGTCTTCGAGGTTTGATGCCGTCAGCGCATCCATCACCTCACACTTCCACGTACCGAAGTTGTTCGTGCCGTTGAACTTCACCACATCTATCCTAATCGGATGTGGATTCCTGGATGTACCTTCTCCAGCCATCTTCTCAACTGATTCCTCAAATCAATGCGGAAACAAACAGAGTTAGATAAAACAAACTAGATAAAGATAAGATCTTTACCTTTACGTGAAACCCTCGAAGAGTTTCCGAAGCTATCTACTCCTTCGAATTGATTCCTCGAGCAATCTACACGCAGTTTGTAGATCGACACACGATCCCACAAACAGTCCCAATGCCACTCCAAGATCGACACACGATCTCCGCCAAACAGCAACTGATGCCCTTGAAATCAACACACGATCCCACGATGAACCTGGGTGCTCTGATACCAATTATTGTGCGCAGGACAATAACCTATCTGAGGAATCCACCAACCAGGCGGAGACTGATGCAGCCAGAGACGTAACCAACACGACAAGAACAGAGAAAAATAGAAAAAAGCAATCAACACACTGTTGAACGAGGTTCAGCAACGTGCCTACGTCTTGTTGGCCCAAAAGGTTACACTCTCCATTTATATACGTTTTGATGATAACAAAACATATAAAAGCTATTTGGTACTAATAAAAATTCTAGAATGAATTTCAGGTTTGTACAAATCTTGATGGCTTTAAGCATGTTACAAGGTTAATGGCGCTAAAAGCATGTTGTAAGGTTGATGGCGCAAGAGGACTCTTTCATAGGAGAGGAGGCTCTAGCTAGGCAACGCGGTTCAGAGACATCTTTCTATATAGTTTTTATTTTTTATTAGTTTGTTAAAGGATAGTATATAGTGTTGAAGCTCAATTTCCCCATACACACAAAATTGCACGTGTTTTCAAAAGATTATTTTTGTCTCTTGTGTAAAATACTTTAATAGACCTATTTCAGTATTTGCAAACTCAGTTTATTGTATTTTACAAAGTCTTGACAAAATCATTTTTGAAAATAAACTTATCTTCAAAAACATTTCCTCAAAAATTTTCTGTTTTGACCTATTGCGGTCGATCGGCTCTTTTACAGGTCAGAACGGTCGACCGCGCGGTCGACCGTAGTTCTGACCGTTGGGTGCGTGCATGTGTGCACGTTATCCGGTCGACCGGACCCCATGTCGATCGACCGGACGGTCGACCGACTGACTGCACCCAACTCTCTGTTTGGGACGGTCGACCAAGCGGTCGACCGGAGCCTGCCAACGGTCAAAAGTTTTTGAAAACCAGTCAACGGCCAGTCGACCGTGAGTGTTTTCTCAGCCAAACAGCTAGTTTTTAAAATATGTTTTAAAATGTGTTTTTAATCTCAAAACGTGATTTTAGGCTGGTTTTGGGTCTTATCCTTCCTGATTAGTCAAAATTAATATTTATCCTTTAATCCCTACCTATATCCTATAAATAGGGGTGGATAGGGTTGAGGAGAATCACAACAACATTTGCAAAGAAATCAAAGTTTGAGTATTCTTGAAAGAAGTTTTTATTCTCAGTTTTTGTGCACTAATCTCTGATTTTTCTCTGAAGTTTTTGAATTAATCTCTCTTCTACTTTGTTATATTTTTCACTTACAAATCTTGAGCTTCAATCCTATATATTATTCTCTAGGGTTTTGTAAAGAAAAGTTTTTCAAAAGAGAGTTTGTGGTCTTTTGATCACAAAGTGATTATTGTATTTGTGACTCCACTACCTCTGAACTAGAGGAGTGTGATTGAGGAGTTGGGTCCCTAGTGATTGTAATCCTTTGTGGAATTTTTAGGGGATCGGAAATCCTTCTGGGTGAAGGCGGGGACGTAGAGCTGGGTGCTCGAACCTCGAAAGAAATCTCTGTGTTTGCAATTGGTTTACTTGTGTTGTTGACTTTCTATTCATTCATTCTTATATTGACGATCTATACTCTCACAACAAGATTGCATTGCGCGCCTCAAACTCTTATTTAGAGGAATTACGAAGAAGAAGTTCAGAGCCCTTCACGGGGTATTCGGCTTCTAATCTTGCTTTGAGTGATTGTTGCATCATCTCATTTTTAAATTAGTGCATTGATTAGCATAATCACCTATTCACCCCCCCTCTAGGTGATTTCACGTTCTCGGGGCAAGAGAGAGATTTTATTGATTCAACAATTAATTACAACTTATTCCTTCTTCAAGAAATTTCTAATGGAGATTTTCAGTGGGATTTTCGGGGATACAATACATGAGGGCTCTAGCCCTTATTTATAGCCACAGAATCCCAGGGATTTAGGAAATCTCAATTAGATTTGATCCCAAACAGGAAAGGAGTTCAAATCCTAAAAGGAATCCAAATTCTAAAAAGAATCCAAATCCTAAAAGAAGAAACAATTCACCTGTTAGGAAACTTTAATTGTATCCGACTCCTTTTCAAAAACGAAGTCCGAATCTAAGTTGGATTCTACAAGCTTCATCAAGCTTTCATCTCCTCTCTCTCCCTACAAAGCATCTTTTTTTTTAGAGGAGATTAAGAGATGGGGAGGATTTATAGAGATGAAGAGACATGCAACAAGCATGTACTCAATCCGTCATCTCCAGTCACACCCTGAGGCTCAACATTGACTCCAGTGCCACCGCCTGGGAGAGGAGCAACTATGTTTTTTTTTTAGAGGAGATGAAAAGATGAAGAGGGTTTATAGGGAGATGAAGAGACAAGCACAAAAAATGCAGAGAAGAGGATTTGAGGGAGTTAGAGCGATTGGAGACGAACCAGTTTTTTTTTCTCGATTTGAGCCGATTTTTTCTGTGATTTTGACGGAGCCCAGTGTCTCCGTTAGGCATCCGACAGCAATGCCACATGTCATCACTTTATTAGCTTGCTTATTGTATGTATATGTGGCTCACATACATAATCCGAACCCCTCTTCTCCAGATTTATATATAAGCCCTCTTAGGGTGTGTTTGGATTCATGGAAGTGGGGGGGAATGAGTAGTAGGAAAACTCATTTCCCACTTCCTTATTTGTTTTGAACCAGAAGTGGGAAATAAGAAAACCCATTTTACTTTCCTATTTTTTCTTTTACACATCTCTTTTATACTATCATTTTCTCACTTTCAGGGTGCTACAGTTAATTTTGTGTTCATGTAAATCTCACTTGTAATAAGTTATAATTTAATGCATTAAATTTTGATCATTTCAGATTTGATCGAGAAGCTACTATAGGTTTCCCATTATCCCT
This sequence comes from Agave tequilana, assembly GCA_038442645.1. NCBI lineage: Eukaryota > Viridiplantae > Streptophyta > Magnoliopsida > Asparagales > Asparagaceae > Agave > Agave tequilana. Next base: position 44,979 of record JAVJIF010025121.1, on the reverse strand, counting down.
TCTTCACCTATCCATCTAAGCAGGTCAGTTTCTACTCTTCTCTGACCCTTCCTTCACTTCTTTTTCTTGCAAGCCCGCAACCACACTGAACTCTAGTCTGGATGGTGGTGAGGTGGGAGTTTCTGTTACCTCCTCGGCCCCTCGATTCTCATCTTCTCTCTGAGACACTGATTGAATTGGTCGAGGCTGGCGAAACTTTTGTCCCTCATCAATAATCTAGGAAGCTGAAGGAAGTTAATTATGCCAAGCTTAGGAAAACTTTGAATTAATACTGAGGACTCAGTCCCTGTATCTAACCTAATTCTTCTCTTCTTAAGCAAGATCAGCCTAGCCAACATAGGGCAGCTTAGTAGAGAATTATCACATCAAGTATCCTTTCACTATGATATCATTCTCTTTTCTGAGAGTGTGTGTTGTCTTTCTTAAAAGGAGGTCAGTATACACACTGGGTGTTGGCTCCTAGTGTAGAAAGAGGATAAAAAATAAAGGGAAATAAGTTTTTAAACTCTATATCAGAATCTCGATCGACCGGGCAGTCGACCAACATGCAAAGAGAGGAGAAACCCCATTTGCCGGTCCACCACCTGGTGACCGGCCCATTTCTTGAAAGAGTTGGGTCTTGGATGCGATCGACCGAGCGGTCAACTGATATTTTCAGTAAGTCCTGAAAGATTGTGTGGTCGATCGGGTGGTCGACCGTTTACTTGAAGCGGTTAACTTGGCGATCGACCGATGGTCGGGTCAGAGCAGATTCTGGATCCGACCTGGAGCTGAATTGGGAGGTTCTTCTCCTCCCTATAAATAGAGGGATGGGTTCATTTTTAGGGTTTAAGCCAAAATTGAATGAGTTCTTGAGAGAACATTGTACATTCTCTTGTAACCTTGTGTATATTAATAGATCTCTCTCTTCTGCCCCGACAATGTAGGTATCTTGCCAAACCTCATAAATTCTTGTCTCTCTCTTTCTCTCTCTTTGTGTGATTGTTTGTGGATCAAGGGTTGTATTCTTTGGCTGGTTTCAGGGCCTACAAGTGGTATCAGAGCACTAGGCAACACTTAAGACTTCGTTGATGGAGTGGATCTTGATTTGGAGCTTGAATCTTGGAGATCTAGCTTTGGAATGGATAAAAATTAGATCTTTATTGTGTTGGATCTCATCTTCTACATTTGGGTGGAGAGATCAATTGAAAAATTTTCTTAGAGTTTTAATTGAAGGAAAAAATCTTATCTTTATCTCGTAGATTATTTCATAGTTGTTATATTTGCTTCGTTGGTTGAATTTGGAGAAGAAATTGTCGAAGAAACATTTGACAGTACAGGTTCTTTTGTTGTGAAGAACATACAAAAGTATCACCACATGAAGGTTAATGTGATGAAATTTGATGGAACAAATAATTTCTTGTAGAGATGTGAGGTGTTTGATGCGCTAAATGCACAAAACTTGGAGGATGCTTTCGAATTACAAGAGAGGCCAGCAGAAACGGAAGAAAAATTAGGAAGAAAATACATAGAACAGTGTGTGGGGTGATTAAATCGTGTCTATAACAAGCCCTAAAATATGATGTGCTGAATGAGACTTCTACGAAGAAGATTTGGGAGATTCTAGCAGGGAAGTTCTTGACGAAGAGCGTTGAGAACCACTTGCACTTGAAAAGGAGACTATATCATTTCTAGTTGAAGAGAGAAGTTTCAATTATTGATAGCATCAATAACTGCACTAAGCTTCTCGTGAATTTAACGATTGTGGATGTTGTTATTGATGATGAGGATAAAGCCTTGATACTATTGAGTTCTCTGCCCGATGAGGGTTATGCGATCTTTATTCTTACCTTGATAAATGAGAGAACATCACTAAGCTACTCGAAAGCTTCTACCTCTCTTGTGAATCTCAAGTTGAGATGAAAGGATAAAGAGTCCTTGAATATCACACCAGCAGAGATATTGATTGTGAGAGGGAGGAGTCCAAACCAAAGAGGTGAAAATCATGGTAGATCAAAATTGAAGTCACGATATGACAACATAAGTTTGATTCGAGATCAGTGTGCATTCTGCAAACTGACCGGACATTGGAAGAAAGATCGTCCGGAGCTCAAGAAGAAGAAAAAGTTGAAGGAGAAGTCAGTGAAACCATCAGAGGTGAATGTTGCCAAGTCAGATGGGAATGATTCTGATTCTTCTGCGTTCTCATTCTCTATTATACTATCAGTGTGCAACTCAGATGCGTCAGAGTGGTTATTAGATACGGATGCAATCTATCACATATGTCCCAGAAGAGAATAATTTTCTAGCTTTGAGAAGCTGAATAGCAGCGTGGTGATCATTAGAGATGATGGGGCATGCCAAATGAAGGGGATAGGTACCGTCTACATCAAGATATTTGATGGCATGATAAGGGACTGATAGAAGTGAGATATGCTCCTTAGATGAAGAAGAACATTATCTTCGTTGGAGCTGTAGAGTCAAATGGACTAAATGTGACATTGGAGAATGGTTTTCTCAACGTCACGAAGGGGTCCATGATTATAATGAAGGGTCACAGAGACAAAAACTTATATTATTTGAAGGGTAATACAGTTACAGGTTTGGTAGCCGTTGTTGACTCTGATGAAGATGCTACAAGATTGTGGAACATGAGACTTAGTCATGCGGGAGAAAAATCTATGCAAGTATTGCATAAGCATGGCTTATTGAAGGGTGCGAAGACTTGCAAAATGGATTTCTTTGAGCATTGTGTATTGAGTAAGAAAATCAAGGTGAGATTTGGCACTGCAATTCACCGTACTAAAAGAATTCTTGATTATATGCATATAAATGTTTGGGGTCCCCAAAAAATGCATCTCTTGGAGGAAAATATTATTTTGTCTCTTTTGTTGATGATTACTCTAGGCGAAATTGGGTGTACATTATGTCGTAAAAGAGCGAAGTACTAAGTATCTTTGTTAAGTTGAGAAGAAGAATGGAGTTGCAGACAAGTAGAAAGATCAAGATACTCAGGTCCGATAATAGAGGAGTGTACAAGAGTAATCCATTTGTATAGTTGTACCGTGCTGAAGGCATCGAAAGATACTTCACATTGAGAGAAACTTTACAATGAAATGGGGTGACAGAAAGCTTCAACCATACTTTACTGGGAAAGATACAGTGTTGTTGTCCAATAGTGGGTTGACCAAGACATTTTGGGCAGATGCAATGACATATGTAAGACATCTCATCAATAGGTTGCCATCCTCTGCGATAGGAAGAAAGACTCTGATAGAGATGTGGTCAGGTAAAGCTACTTCGGATTATGATATGCTCCGTGTATATGGATGTCCAACTTATTATCATGTGAATGATGAGAAGTGGAGCCACGAGCAAGAAATGCCATGTTCTTAGGAAACAAGAGAGACGTAAAGTATTCAAACTCTAAGATTTTAAATGCCGAAAGATTTTTCTGAGTAAAATTGTCACTTTTGCTGAGTCTTCTATGGTGAAGACTTAGAGCTCTCAGCAGGTGGAGAGTGGCCATACTAGTGTGATATCACAGCGGGTGGAGAGTGATGTATCTCCAGCATCTCCAGATAGTTCTATATCATTTAGGATACCGTCTGTTGTGACACAGTATGAGCATCATGTACAAGAGGTAAAGGATACATAGGATGTAATTGAGGATCAGGAGCCAAAGGGTTAGGTTCAGGATTCTATTACAGCACACAAATTCAAGAGGAATATACAGAAGCAGGCACAATTTTTAGATAAGGTGGTGACCTATGCACTTCCAGTGGAGGCCATTGAAGATAGTGTCACGTCTACTTTCAGGGAAGGAGACTTGAGCTCTGAGTGTGAGTTGTGAAAGAATGCTATAGTGGAGGAGATTGAGTCTCTTCATATCAACGACACTTGAAAACTTGCTGAGTTGCCCAAAGGGAAGAATGTCATTGGATGCAAATGGGTTTATGCGAAGAGGGAAGGATCTCCAGATGGTATTGTTCACCACAAGATCAGGTTGGTAGCCAATTACTATGCACAAAGGGAGGGTATAGATTACAATGAGGTATTCTCACCTGTTGTGAAGCACTCCTCCATTCGTATATTGTTAGCACTTACAATACAGTATGATTATGAGTCAGATCAGCTCAATGTGAATCCACCTTCTTGCACAATAATCTTGAGGAGAAAATCTACATGACACAACCATTGGGGTTTAAAGCTGCAGGGAAGGAGAAGTTAGTGTGTAAACTTGAGAAGTTGCTATATGGACTAAAGCAGTTACCTAAACGGTGGTACAAGTTCGATAAGTTTATGATTGATCGCAGATACACTAGGAGCTTATTCGACCCATGTGGTTATTTTCATAAGCTACCGAGTGGTGAGTATATCTATCTACTCTTGTATGTAAATGATATGCTAATAGCTTCCAAGAACAGATCATCGACAGATAAGTTGAAAGTACAATTATCTTCTGAGTTTCAAATGAAAGATTTGGGAGAAGTTAAGAGGATACTGGGTATGAATATTAAAAGAGAGAGGGTGAAAGAGACAGTGAGTCTGACTCAGAAAGCTTGCTTGCAGAAAGTACTTCAGAGGTTTCTAATTGGTGATGAAGCAAAGTTTATGAGAAGTTCATTGGCCCCTTACTTCAAGCTTTTAGCTTGAATGTCTCCAAAGACTATAGATGATCGTGAGTATATGTCTCACGTTCAATACGCCAGTGCAGTAAGTAGTCTTATGTATGCTTTGGTATGCATGAGACCAGATTTGTCACAGGCCATGAGCATGATATCAATATACATGCATGATCCTGGTAGGGGTCATTGGGAGGCTGTGAGATAGAATCTGTGGTATATCGAAGGTACCGTAGATGTTGGGTTAGTTTTTTGGAAGGATGTTGCTGGTGAGCAGGAGTGCACAAGTAATGTAGACTCTAAATATGCTAGAGGTCTTGATAAGAGCCGGTTTACTATAGACTACGTGTTTATTTTGTTGCAGACACCGGTGAGTTGGCACTGTACTTCACAGTCCACTGTGGCTTTGTCGATGATAAACGCTGAGTACATGGCTCTGATAGAGGCTGTGAAGGAGGCGATTTGGCTTCAGGGCTTGATGGATGACTCAGAGATCGAAAAAAACACTTCTTGAAGGTCCATTGTGGTAGCATGAGTTCTATTTACCTAGCGAAGAACCAAGTCTATCATGCGAGAATGAAGAATATTTATGTCAAGTACCACTTTGTGCGAGATGTTCTTGAAGATAGAGATATGAAGTGAAAAAGATTCACACTAAAGACAATCTCGCAGATATGCTTGTGAAGGCTGTCCATGGAGTCAAGTTTAATCATTGTAAAAACTTGCTCTGAATCCTTCCAGTTGCTTCTTGAGCTTAATAGAGCTCATTTGGATGAACTATGTAAGGCTTGATCCCCTGGGCAGGGGGCATGTAGACAACCGTAATGGTGCAGCCCGATCGTTGAAGCTGAGATCGTGTGTCGATTTCACTCGATCACTCAACTCGAGATCGTGTGTCGATCTCGCCCGGATAGCTCAAGTCGCGATCATGTGTCGATTTCGCCTAGAGTTCATTAGAGTTCAGTTTAGATTTAAAAAATCTTCATCAAGGTGGAGAATATTGAGAGAGGATCAAAAACAAAGGCAAATAGAGTTTCTAAACTCTATGTTAGAACCTCGGTCGACCGGGCGGTCGACCGCCATGCACAGAGAGGAGAAACCCATTTACCGATGGACCGCCGGGTCGACCCGCTTAACTCGCGGCGGTCGACTGGCCTAACTCTTAAAAGAGCTGGGTCTAGGACTCGGTCGGCCAAGCAATCGACCGACATTTTTAGTAAGTTCTAAAAGATTGTACAGTCGATCGGGCGGTCGACTGCTTACTTGGAGCGGTCGACCGGGCGGTCGACCGACAATCGGGTCAGAGCAGATTCTGGACCCGACCTAGAGTTGAATTGGGGGTTTCTTCTCCTCCCTATAAATTGAGAGATGGGTTGATTTTTAGGGTTTAAACCAAAATTGAGTGAGTTCTTAATAGAACATTGTAAATCTTCTTGTAACCTTATGCAAATCAATAGATCTCTCTGCTGCCCCGACGACGTAGGCATCTTGTCGAGCTTCGTAAATTCTTCTCTCTCTCTCTCTCTCTATGTGATTGTTTGTGGATCTAGGATTGTGTTCTTTGGCCGGTTTTAGGTCCTACGATAAGGTCTCAGGATCCCTCGCATTTTTTTCTATAATAGAGATCTTGAACCTGTATGGCTTTTCCTTGTGCCAAATTACGTCCAATTCGGTTAGCTAGCCTCCTAGTCTGCTTCTTATCTCTTTTGGCAACATAGGGATTTATTTCGAGCTCTCCTCTTTAGATACTTTTTTAGGGTGAAACAGAGCTCTAACCGCATATGATGCCACTTCATTAGTTAAAAAACGAGGAGAGATTTGATTTATGAGTTGCCAACCTTTCTTGAGGAATGGAAAGAAGATACTTCTTTGTGAGGAGTCCGAAAGATTGCCCCTTCCTTTGTGGGATATTGACATTGGCCAAGACGTTATAAACATTGGATTTCGTTTATGTGTATGAGCCACACACACATTCAATAAGAAGACTAATCTCGCGTCAAACGTGAATTGAAACTCTTATAATCTCTTATAATATGTGTATATGATTTTATAAGATTTCTCATTTTTTTTTAAGTTTGCGTTTTGCATAGCTTTCATGGAAAAGAATGATAGATCAGCTGGTGAGGGTGACTATTCGATGAAGGAACTCACTAAGGAGAAGCGGGCACAAGAGAAGGCCCGTAGAAGGAGACGGAGAGGAAGACGAATGAGGCTAGTGGAAGGGATGCGGCCACCAACCTCCCAAAGAGTGGTGGCTCCATCACTAAGAAGAGGAAGGAGCATGGTAGGAAAAACCCTGGGGAGGTCGGCCTAGGGGTCATTTGTTTCGTCGTAAAAGTCGTAAAAGTCTGTAATTCGTAAATGACTTACAACCCAATTACAACTACGACGTTTGTTTGAATCATAATTCATAAAAGACTTACGCAACTCAACTACCACTCACTTGCAACCCAATTACCACTTACTTATAGCCCACTTACAGTTAATTTTGTGGTGATGCAAATTTGTATTAATTTTTTATGTTAATATTATTTTTTAATATTTAACATTTTTAGTATTTATTTGTAATATTAAAACTTTTTAATTCACCAAATAGTTAATTTTGTGATCAATTTTTCACTTACGACTTACATATTACGACAATCAAATACCGTAAAATACAATACACTTTTCCACTTACAACTTTATATTACCAACCAAACACCGTAAAACTTACATGCATGTAACTCATTTACAGTTATAAAAGACTTTATCAGACTTACGAATTACGGTCAATTACGACAACTGAACAGACCCTAAGATATAAGACCATTTCTTTGACTCTCCTAATCTCTTTTCGGACTCAACAAGTGAGGTTTCCTACTCTTGGACTCCATGTCTTCTTAAGCGTCAATATGCACCTTAATTAACTTGGTCATGAGTAGTTAGAGATTTTTGTGCAAGTCTTCAATCTGAATCCTGTGAATTAGGACAATTATCACCAAACCAAAACCAAGAGAGCAATCTTTCACTTTCAGTCTCTCTCTAATGAACCCCTTTAATGAAGTCGTAAAGAGAGAGCCGAGCAAAGGAGATCAGTTACTGTGGCACAATGACGTTGCATGATTGCCTCGAGTTTTTGATCCATTTTTCAGGATCACCAGCTACCATTACAGTGTCCCACGAGGGCATTTTGAGTTTGGTAGGTCAAGGAGCATTCTTTATGATGATCCTCACCAGCAAGTTTTGGTTGCCATGCGTTGACTCCACGACACTTTTGTGCTACCTCTTCTAGTCATTTTTTCACTGCCATCGATTGTGGGGGAGGGGGCTGCAGATATACTGCACTAGCATTTTGTTGCTAGTTTTGTTTTTATTGTGGGCGTGTTTGATTGCAAGGAAGTGGACGGAGGTAAAGAAATGAAGTATAATTGCTCACTTTCTTATCTATCCAAACACTGGAAAGAAAAATAAGAAAACTCATTTTCCTTCTCTCTTTTCTCTTTTCCACCATCATTTCTCACTTTCAGGGTACTATAGTTAATTTTGTGGTCATGTAAATCTCATTTGTAATAAGTTGTAGCACAAAAACTTAATTTTTGATCATGTAAATCTCACTTACATTCTTATTGCAGTCCATTTTAATTTTCTTAATTAATTTTTATTTTAATATTATTTTGCGGTCAACTTTGTGGTCAACTTTTCCACTTTCACTTCCACATTACCATCCAAATACTGAAAAAAACATAACATTTTTCAAATCGCACTTCTCATCAACATCCAAACATTGAAAAACTTGCTAAATAATTCTCAAGCTTTAAAAGAAACTATTACTACTTTCTCACTTTCACCTTTAGCTAAACAGGTCTTGTGTGCAGTTAGTGTTACCGCATTCATGCTTCAACTCTCTTCCCCCGTCTCCATCCGAGAGAAACTAGCATCAAAGGCGCATGTATCTAACTTACTGGAGATAGAAGGGGATTCAGTTGATTGTGCATTCATTTGAGTTGTCAACTGCAATACTAGATTTTCAATGAGTTTGAGGAGCTATCAAAAACTTCTCGTCAGTTTAATTGATTTTGTTCAAACTCTCCATATTTGATTCATCGTGAATTTGAGGGGGTGTTAACAAGATATATGATACATTGTATCTAAACATGTAGTGTTGAGGTATTTATATTTTTACATGCTCCCATAAATCGAGCATCTTTTTTATGCGCCGATATCTAGGCTTTTCGTGATAGCGATATTTTTGTTTTAACTCTGCTTTTTAAATGTGCATCGGTAGAATTTGATCTTGGATTGCTTTAATATCATATTAAATTCTCTCTAACTACATCAAAATTCTGAAGTTAAGAAGAGAGTGAGGTATTTATATTTTTACACTTGCAAAATAATAAATGACCTCTTTTACTTTCTAACCTAACTAGGTCTTATTCTACTCTAGATAAGAAATAACCTGAATTGGAGGGAATTTAGGTCAAGGCCAAGACCCGGCCTCCCTGAATTATTTATGTACCTATACTTTAGACCAAGGATCTCAGTCTATTCCGACACGTCGGCTGAAAATCAACCCAATTAACCCATGACAAAATACTTTGAAAACAAAATTCTTTACCAAAACTTTATATAATTTAAATTAGTGATGCAGGAGATCAGGACAACAAACAATAAAATTTGTATTAATCAATTAATCATCAAGAATAGTCGACTTATCCTCTCAGTAGTCGATTTACTAGTCGACTAATTCAATCTTAGTAGTCGACTAATTCAATCTTAGTAGTCGACTAATCTGATTCAACAGAGATTTGGTAATTTTTTGAGCTTCTCATTAATCGACTAATCACTTTTATTAGTCGACTAATCCTATCAACCGACCTCTATACCTGAAAATTCGATTCTGTCTAGGAGTTTGTTTTCGGGTCAAATTCAGATTTCAATTTTGTTTCATTTTTCTTTATTTAGTTCTAGTTTCCTAATTAGTATAGACTTCTACTTTTTAACTCTATTTAAGGTCATTGTATATTTGAAATTGTATTCATTGAAATTTGATTATCAATTAAACTGAGTTTTTTCTTTCAATTGTTCGCGGATTAGAGTTGTGTATCTTTTGCTCGCGGATTCGAGTTGTTTTACTCGTGAAGTCGAGTTTTATCCTACCTAAAGTTATTTTTTAGAGTTCGTAGGCGTTAGAATGACATCTAGCTGGTATCTTCGCCTCTATGTCTGCGTCAGTTATTCTGGAAGGACTCATTAAATTTTCCAAGGTGTTATTTGAGTGGTAAGAGACAAATTAGGATGGCGGAGTCACAGAAACTAATAGAGCGCATATACAAAAATTAGCAATTGATGTGTTATTTCTCCTTGATAAATACAATTATATTTTAATAGGACAAGCTGAAGTTGATAATTATATTAGGTGAAACTCTTACAATATATGGCCAGCAAGAAGTAGTTAGAAAGAAGGCTAATCTACTGCCATTGATCTATGATGTTGCCAATAAACAATATGAGAGAAGTTTTACTTTATAAATTAAAAACATGACAATATTGTTAGATCTAAATTTATTCCATACAAGATCTACATATACTGTAAACCTCTTTATCATGATCAAAGGGAAGGAGGGTTTTAGGCATACCTCATTCTATCACGAAGAGGATGCCGAAGGTTGCACGATCTCGAGTACGCCGGAGTTGAGGGAGAGGATTCTTCTCTCCAGCCACCTAGTTCTCTTATTTATTCTTAGAGGAGATGAGAGGCCTCCAAGAGAGAGATGGTTATTGTTGTTGTTGTTGGTGGAGAGGGAACCCTATTCATGGTATATATAGCATCAAGAAACCCTAGTTCAACTCATCATAGATCTAGGCCCTTGATTTATAACACGAGTTCCACACGTGTGATGAGTCCCACATTCTAATTTAAATACACTCATGACTAAGTGTAATTGAAAACGTGTCTAGACCCAAACCATTTAGGTTTGATCAATTCTTTATTGGGTCAAACAACATAGGTTAAGTGGGCGGGTACAAATATCCAATTGACTTGATTAGGCCCAAAATAAGTTAGACTTTAAAACATAATAAGTCTAACAATCTCCCACTTGGGCCAAGCAAGTCATACTGAATAGATATTATGCATAACTTTATGACGTCAAAACTTTAACCGCCGACAAACCACGTTTCAAAACAATCTGGTCCATTAAGTGTCCTGCCACCGAACATGACGATCGTTACCTTCTGTATAATCGAGGTAGGACCTTCCACATCACAAGTTTCAGAACCCCTAACGACATAGATCAAATGTGGACGTGTGGCATGAAAATGTCCTCTGATCAAATAAGGTACAATTCCAACTGGTTTTCACTTTATGACTCCAACGAGTCTAGCCTTATGACTCTAACGAGTCTAACTTTATGACTCCAATGAGTCTAACTGCTAATTCAACAAATCAAATGCGCAAAAGTAAACTTTAGGAAAAGCAGTTATAAATTTATTTATCAGAATCAACAAATATCCATAAAGTGCACTTAGAAATAATGTCTGTTGCATAAAATTATCCACTCCCACAAAATCAGGATATCATAATGACTAATCATCTCCAATGAGCAATATGCTCTAAGAATACTTTAGGTGAAAGTCCTTTAATGAGTGGATCTGTAATGTTAAGAATAGTGTCATCACTATCAACAGACAAATATGATTCTGAACTTTATTATTGACGACAAGAAACTTGATGTCGATATGCTTCGACTTTACTGAACTCTTGTCACTATTGCAGTACAGTTTTATAGCTCTTATTGTCACAGTATAGTTATAATGGCCTCTCGACTAAATCCACCATCTTCCTACAATAAGGAAAATGTAACATGAAGTGGACTTCCTATTGTCGATACATACAGCATAATCTGAATCTGTGTATCCGATCAGCTGCAACTGATCAGATTTCATGTAGTCTTCTATTGATATCGCATTACCTTCTTGACAGTCTTTCAGAGATCAATCTCATGATTGATCAAATATCTGCCAAGTTTCTCAGCGGTATATGCTATGTCTGAATGGGTACAAACTTGAGCACACATCAGACATCCAACCGCCAATGCATATTGAATGTCTTTCATTTGCTCTTTCCTTAGATCGTTCTTGGGACATTAGAGTAGACTTAACTTATCTCCTTTAAAGCAATTCTTCATGCCATATCTATCTAGCACCTTATCGATATAGGCCTTTTGTGATAAACCTAATATTCCACGTGTCCTGTCACGTTGAATCTGGATGCCTATCACAAAAGAAGTGTCTCCAAGATCTTTCATCTCAAAATTCTTTGAGAGAAAACTCTTGGTCTCAAGTAGAAGATTTATATCGTTACTTGCTAATAGAATGTCATCCACATATAGCACAAGAAATATAAATCTACTCCCTTTAAATTTATGGTAAATACATTGATCAACTATATTTTCCTTAAAATCAAAGTCGGATATTACTTGATCGAATTTCAAATACTATTGACGGGATGCTTGCTTTAAACCATAAATGAATTTTTTTATTTGCAAACCAAATATTATGAAACTTTCACTTTAAAACTTTATGGTTGCACCATATAAATTTCCTTCTTAATGCTATCATTAAGAAAGGTAATCTTAACATTCATTTGGTATAACTCCAGGTCAAAGTGAACCACGAGTGCCATAATAATCTTAAAAGAATGCTTCATGAAAACTAGGGAGAAAGTCTCCTTATAGTCAATACCCTTTCTTTGAGTGAATCCCTTTGTGACAAGATGTGCCTTATACCTTTCGACATTACCTTTCGAATCCCGCTTGGTTTTGAATACTCATTATAACCAATCAGTTTCTTTCCTTCAGGCAACTCTACTAAATCCCAAACATATTATCCTTTATGGATTTTAACTCATCTTTTATGGCATTTGACCACTTATTGGAGTGAATGTTGAGTTTGGCCTCATTCAAAGATGTGGGGTCATCCTCTAGCCTTATGTCAAACTCATGCTATTGGAGATAAACTATATATAGTCATTTATAATGACTGATCTCCTCTCTCTAGTTGATCTCCTAGGCACTTGTGGTTGAGAATTTTCAGTTTCTACCTTACCAACATGATCTACTTCAGGATGAACTGTATATGTATCTTGTAAGGATGCAACTGTATTTTCATCTTGAAGTGGAACAACTACTTTATCATTTGGAACAATTTGTCATGGGTATAACAATATGTTCTTCCTTAAATATGAAATCTTTATGTAGTTGGCTCCCACTGTTCTGAATATTCTCAAAAAATTTAGCAACCCGTCTTTATGTTCTTAGTGGAGGGATAATAAAACTTAAAGCCTTTATACCTCTCAGAATACCTTACGAATAAATAGCTAACTGTCCTTAAGTCCAACTTCTTCTCATATGGTACATATAGCCGAGCTTCTGTTGGACAACCCCAAACATATAGATGCCTAATACTGAGAGATTTCCCAGTCCGTAACTCATACGGGGTTTTAGTTACTGTTTTGCAAGGTATTCTATTAAGGAGGTGACAACAATTTTTAAGGCTTCACTATATAATGACTTTGGTAGAATAGTGTGAGCTATCATACTCCCAACCATATCTTTTAATGTGTGATTTTATCTCTCAGCAATACCATTTTGACGAGGTGTCCCTGATATGGTGTACTAAGCGATAATACCACTCTTTCAGAAATTGACAAATGGTTCTGGACATTTACCTGATTCGTTATATCTATCATAGTACTCACCACCGTGATCAGATCTAACGGCTTTAAACATGTCCAATGATTGGGATTTCTCATGGAATAAGTACAGGTACCTATAACGAGAGTAATTGTCTGTAAAAGTGATGAAATATTCATGGCCATTCCAAGAAGCTGTAGGGAATGGACCACAAATGTCTGTATACACCAAATTAAGACACTTGAACTTCGTCTAGTACCAAACTTTCTAATGTTTCTTTAATTAATTTTCGCTTAGTGCCTATGCTATTCACATATAGAGATTCAGTATATAAAGCATGAATTTTCAATTTATATAACCATCAATCAGAATTCTAGTACCAACAACTTTAGTTTTGGAAAGAAGACTAAACATTTCATTATCAAGAGTGACAGCAAAACTAGATCTGTCTAAGAAATGAAATAGAAATATGATCCGCCTAAAAGGACGGTACATATAAAGTCTCATCCAAATCTAAAACAAAAAATCAGAATCTAATTTAAGCCTATAAACTCCAATAGCTTTAATTGCAACTTTATTTCCATCACCCATGTATACGTATCGCTCAGCTGGGCTGGGCCTCCTTTGGGTTTGGAAGTTCCGCATTGAATCGTATGTGAATTATCTATTCAAAATTTATAAAGTGGCACTAAAGCTAAATTAATCTCAGAACAAACATAAATATGAGATATACCTGCTAAATAGCCATTTCTGATACTTTATGCATTCCTACTTGAGGTGGCTTACTTTCTTATAGAAGAAGTATGCAATAACTTTAGGCTACTTTTCTGCACTTTTACCACTTAGGATCAGCCACTGTAGTGGTGTTTATGTTCCTCCCTTTAGTTTCACTTTTTCTTTTCTTATTAGAAGTTTACCCTGGATGCTAAGTGAGCACTGACTTTATCAGGCATAGAACCCCTAATAGTTATAGGAATAGTGTACTTTATGACCATTAGACACATCTTGTAAGATCTCTCCCACTTACCATAATTGACCTTTTCTTTATGGAACTTTATTAGTGATAGTAGAGATCCATCAATCTTTAAGGTATACTTTAGGTGCATGAATTCAAGAACGATCATTTACGTGGTCTTACCACTTCTTAAAGTTTGTACCTTTCAATTTAAACTACATAAGTGTACAATTTCTCATCAGTTTGAAATAAACATTGCATTTAATAAAATTCTACTGTAATAGCCATAAAAAAATGAATTTCAGAAAATGCAACCAGTTTAACCGATAGAGCTGCCGGTTAAACTTTCAGAACAAGTTGTGTCTCTATATGCCAACACTGTACTGGCCCAATATAGATATCCTAAAGTCTAGGTCCTGTGTAAGAGAACAGCCTTCCTTTGGGCCGACTGTCACTTTATAGGATTGGTCCCAAAGTTTAAGTAATCTATATTGGCCATATAATATATGTAATGACCCGGCCATAATGACAACCTTCCTTTGGGCCGATTGCCACACGCATGGGCCACACAAATTTATGCATCTGGATTCTTGTTCCGCCATCGGACTAGTTGATGAGGGTAATGCAATATGGGCCAATAGTGTGACAACCTTCCTTTGGGCCGATTACCACACACCAAGGTTCTCCCACTTGCATTACCCACATCAAGTATCCGAAGCCGTACATAATTCGGCCAAACAATAGTCTTCCTTTGGGTCGGCTATTGTCCGCATGAACTACATACGCAATTATATAAGCTCTTTTATAAATTCTTTAATTTGAACATGTATATATCTTTATCTGTGTGTTATTAACTGTAGTATGCATCAATACTCATCATGCTAGACAATATAAGCAATATAATATTGATGATAAAGCGGAAGCATGTAAGGGTACACATAACCATGATAAACAAACACTTCAATGCCTTTTTATGTCAACTAACTACTTTTTTGTCATGTATAGTTCCTTTAATACTGTAGTGCTCGTCAAGAGCTTCGAAACGGCTGTTTATATGCCCAAAACAGAGATCGTATGAGCCCGTAACGGCTAATTGAAGTTTCTATTAGCAAAACGGGTCTGCAGTGCTTATCGAGTCTGAATCAGACCCGACCCGCAATAGTTAAGTTATTGGTTTCCTTTCTTATTGGGCTGGGTCTAAATAACTGAATAAAACCCTATTAGCTTTATGTGAGATTGATTGGGATTAGGTCTCTTTATTTGAGTAGAATTCTACCCCAAAATAGAGTTAACAGATTAGAATCCTATCTCAATTCTAAAACCCAAATCAATCTCAACCATCCCAATTGAAATTTAATATGAGATTAATTAGGACTAAGTTTTCTTATTAGAGTAAAATTCAATCTCTAAATTTTTAATCCTAATTAATCTCATAATCTCAAATTAAGGAAACTCTAAATAATTAACCAAATTTTTTTTTTAAATTATTCTTCACAACAACATCCGTTTGCCTTACATGTCTGCATGCATGCACATGTCTGCATGCATGCAGGCCATATCAATTTAATTTTTTTTTTTTTTGTGAAAACACTTCATGATGCATGCGCTGGTGCTTCCAGCGCATGCATCTAACATCCCTTTTCTTTTTCTTTTTTTTTTTTTTTTTTCCCTCGTTGCCTTACATGCAGGCGCCTGCAAGCGCCTGCATGCAGACAGGGCACACAATTTTTTTTTTTTTTTGAAATAACACAAATCAAAATTTTATAAAATTATATACATGTTAAATTCAATAAAAAATACTCCTTTTAACCTTTTGATCCAACATATGAGACACAAAATATTTATTGAATCAAAGGAGATATTTTTATGATATTTATAGATCGAGATCATAATTTCTGTAGATCCCTATGATCTGATAAAGAGGAGGCTCTGATACCAATTTTTAGATTTAAATTTATTCCATACAAGATCTAATAAGCCTCTTTATCATGATCAAAGGGAAGGAGGGTTTTAGGCATACCTCATTCTATCACGAAGAGGATGCCGAAGGTTGCACGATCTCGAGTACGCCGGAGTTGAGGGAGAGGATTCTTCTCTCCAGCCACCAAGTTCTCTTATTTATTCTTAGAGGAGATGAGAGGCCTCCAAGAGAGAGATGGTTATTGTTGTTGTTGTTGGTGGAGAGGGAACCCTACTCATGGTATATATAGCATCAAGAAACCCTAGTTCAACTCATCATAGATCTAGGCCCTTGATTTATAACACGAGTCCACACGTGTGATGAGTCCCACATTCTAATTTAAATACACTCATGGCTAAGTGTAATTGAAAACGTGTCTAGACCCAAACCATTTAGGTTTGATCAATTCTTTATTGGGTCAAACAACATAGGTTAAGTGGGCGGGTGCAAATATCCAATTGACTTGATTAGGCCCAAAATAAGTTAGACTTTAAAACATAATAAAACATAATAAGTCTAACAAATATTACATGCATATATATAGTTTAATTGTTTTGCATTTTTAACTTGTTCCCATGGCCATCAAAATCAAACGTATGCATAAGTAGTTATATATATATATATATATATATATATATATATATATATATATATATATATATATATATATATATATATATATATATATATATATAAGCTCTTGCTTTTATACATCAAATTTTACTTTAAATAATTATTCTTTTCCTCATAATTTGTGTAGAGAGGGTGGAGGCGAGGGGGAAAAGGGAGGCCGGGTCTTACTAAAGTTTTTGTTAATGTCTTTATATACAATTATTTTTACAAAGTTTAGTGTCAATGAAATTAAGATCTTCTAAATATAAATTAAGTATTTATTTGTAATTTATTTCTTTTGAATTGAGGAATACTTATCATAAAAAAAGCAAGAAGATTACAACAACTCTAAGGGTGGCTCTATAAATTTGAGCTATTTTAGGGAGAATGTTAGTTCAGGGAGCTTCCTCTTCCATTTATACTCTAAGGGAGCTCTCTAAATTTGAACTATTTTGAATATTTTATTATTTTTTAAAAGTCAATTTGACCAAGGACATTTTATATTATTTAAAAGCAATTTTGATTGATTATAATAATAATAAATATAGTTTAGAGAGTAGGTTCCGCTCTCTACATTGGGGGAGCTTAGATTCTTAAAATAGAGAGCCATATATGGAATAGTATTGGAGCTTAATTTATTGATTTTGCTCCCTAAATAGAGACGGAGGGAAGATAGAGAGCCCCTTTAGAGATGCCCTTAGGATGTAGGGTTCTGTGAGCATAATTTTATTTTCTAGAAATACTTATCTTAGTACCTCTCTGCTACGAAGACGAGCCCGGGTGTTGTAACTTTACCTTTTGATAGACTAGAGTCATGGATTGAAACTAACATTTTTAAATAACATCTAGATTTAAAATCTCAATATTGAAATTATTCGATGAAATGTAGTATTAATATGGTTAATAAATACGGGTTTAGCTATTAGTACAATTTTACAGGGTTGATATCAAGAGCAACGATAGTGACCGATTTTATAGGCTCAATGTCATCTCAGATACTTCAAAATTCGATACGATATTTATCTAACAATTTTCAATGTTTAAAACCCTTTTTATGCTAATCAAAAAAGGTTTTAAGGTTGTAGGGATAAATTCTTTCTACACTTTAAATTGTAACCTGGATCTGAGAGGGAGTAAAAAAAACAATCGCAAAAACTCAAGTTTTATGTGAAAACTCAATTTGAAAAAATCACGTGGATGAGGAGGAAGACTTCACTATTTTTAGAGGATTACAGTGTATTCTACAGAGATAAACTCTCTTTTTCTAGTTAGAGCAGTGCAAAAAATCCCCCTTTTCCAATATCCCCCCTCTAGATATCTTTTATATTCGAGGGTTTCTGTTGACGGTGCGAGTTATGCGGGATTCAATAATCACATGATCTACACATCGTGACTTTCGCAATGGCGTGTATTGTGCTCTTAATTGCGAGAGTGATATCTGCTGCTTTTTGTAACTGCTCGCGTTGAAATAGGGACCTAATGTCGTAACAGACTCCGCAAATATAGGCGAGAGTTGATGAGTCAGTTGCAAAGGTCGTCTTGCTTAAATCGGGAGAACTAACTTCGGGAGGATGAACACCCTCGGGACAATATTTCCTCGGGAAAAGAGAATGGTCTCGAGAATATTTTGGATGCTACTCTTACTCGGAGGTTTTTCTTGCGAGTGTATTCGGGAAATTTTGATGGCGAGGGATACGTATCTTGATCCTGGCGTGGGTCAGATTTTGACTACTACAGATATCCCATTCACTCTCTCTTTCTCCCGACTTCGAGGAGAAAGAGTGCAGCGGGTGAGTATGTCCTAGCTTGGGAAGTTGAGGCGTCATTTGTAATCTGAAGTGTCTTAGTCAATACTTCTTAGTACTCTGAGTTCTCTTTGGAAACTGGTGAAGACAGCTGGGCTAATAATGGTCCAAATCATAACTTCATAGTGGCGTAGATCTGTGGCAGAATTGAATCAAATTTGGTTTATCTGACATGCCGAAAAATCTGGGGTTCAAATCATCTCTGCAGATGTGAAAGTTTTGAATTCAAGGAGTTTCAGCTTCTGCGTCATAAATAAGGAGTATTATGGAAGTCGGAGGCCCATCTTTAGAAGGCTTTCTCTGCCCCCTGATATTTCTTATTCTGGTGTCTAGTGGATTGAGTTGTTGTTCTTTCTTCACTTGATGGAAGGAGATGAAGAGGGTGCCAATGATGAAGACGATGGTTGCGTCGTATCAGCCCCCTTATCATGTAATTTCAGTTCTCGTGATGATCTGGTCACGGAATTTCAGTTCTCGTGACAAGGTCTTCTTTTGGGAAGGGAGGTCTAAAATCACATAGAGGGGGTGAATAGGTGATAGTGCTAATCTAGAAACTAAATGCGGAAGCTAAAATAAATTTACACAAACACTTAATACAATCAACAAGTGAAGCCGAATTCCCCATGAAGGGCTCTGGACTAACTCCTCTTGATTCCCCTAGATAAGGGTTGAGGTGCTATATGAAGCTCTTGTGGTTAAGTACAAGTGAGGCACACACACAAACAAGCCAAGCATATAAGGATGAACAATATGAAATAATGCAAGGCACAAATGCAAGCAATAAGATATGATGCTAAGAATGATGCTTTGCACAAATAAGAGAGAGAGTTAGAGAGACAATGGATCAAACGCAAACACAAGAATATGTTTCGAGGTTCGAACCCCTAGCTCTACGTTCCCGCCTTCACCAAGAAGGATTTCTAATCCACTATCTTGTCCACCGAGGACTCCCACCGAGGGAACCTCCACCAATGAGGATTTTTACAACAAGGGAGTACCGAACTCCTCTCTCAAACACCGCCTCACAACCGAGGGGTAGGCCCGTAGCCAAACAACAACCAACACTTCTACCGAAGAGGGTTTACAAACCAACTCCACCTCTCACAAGAGGGAGCAAACCACAATCCTCAACCTCTACCAAAGAGGGAGCAAACCAATCACCCGATCAACCTCTACCAAAGAGGGATACAACAAAAGCAAGGGTGTTTACAATGAGTGATTTCTTTCAACCACAAACAATCTCTCTTTCCTCTTTTCCACAAAATAAGATCCTAATAGAATAGGATAGAAGATAAGCTCAAGTGTGGAAAACTAAGTGTTCTGATCAAAGAAATACTCTTAGGAAAATACCAAATAGATATTGAAATGAAGAACAATAAACCGATTTCCCAAAAACCTATTTCCTTTGAAAATAACAAAACACTTAAAACAAACAAAATGAATCTTTTTGCACTTAAACTCTTTTGAAAACTTCTTTTTAAAACCAGAGAGTAGGGAAAAATTAGCTCAAAAAATCTTGTTCAAAACCCTAAAGAGATGGGGTATTTATAGCCCAAACA
Source organism: Agave tequilana (assembly GCA_038442645.1). Lineage (NCBI taxonomy): Eukaryota > Viridiplantae > Streptophyta > Magnoliopsida > Asparagales > Asparagaceae > Agave > Agave tequilana. Next base: position 24,809 of record JAVJIF010025121.1, on the reverse strand, counting down.
GAAAACTAGCCGTTAAGCTGATCTGTCAGCCTGACAGGCTGGCGGTCGACCGGCCGGTCGACCGCCAACGGTCATAAATATGACCGTTGGGCAATCCCGGTCGACCGCCCGGTCGACCGCCCAGATACTGAGAGCAAAGCTCTCTGGTCCGGTCGACCGCCCAGTCGATCGGCCCATGTGTCTGTCAGACGTGCATAAGGCTGTGCACGTCGGTCGACCGCTTGGTTGACCGGCCCTTGGTTCGGTCGACCGTGTGGTCGGCCGACCTGGCCTGTCAGCCACAGTTCTGGGTCAGAAACTGGGTCAGAAAAACATGTTAAAAATATTTCTAAAAATCTTATAAAAACTTCTAAAAATCCCCAAAAATAGTTTTAACATTTTGCATTGATATATAAACATGTGATAAAAGTTTCAACTCAAATATCAAGCAATTTGAACTATTTTTGTGTCTTATCATTTTTACCAAAAACCACAACTTGTATTTTATCAAACTTGGATTTTTCAATAGGAAATCTGATTTTTCCTAAAACTCATGAATAGACATATCAAAATAAGTTTGTTTAAGATATGAAGCATGTATGTATATTGAACACATCTAATATACATAAAAACAAAGTAAACTTGTTTTGATCTAAACTATTCATGAAAACCAAAATCCATAAAACGTGTGTGTTGTGCACTTGAGCATATCAACTATACTAAGCTTTACAAATGGATCTAAACACACTAAATTAAAGTAGGATACCTAAGTCTTCTTGACGATCTTTATCTTCAAGTCGACTCGGTCCAAACTCCGTGATCCAACGAGCATGGCTATGAATGATCTTGATGCTCGGGCTCGGGAATCACCAAGTGAAGGCTTCCAAACTCCTCTTTTTGAAGCAATCACCAACTAATATCTTGCTAAATGATCTGAAACTAAAATCACAAGATTATTAGTAAACATAACTACATGAGTTAATCATCATCAAAACTAGAGTGGAAGGCCTCTGGGCCAACAAGGTCGTGACTCTTACTTCTATCTTTCAGTCCATCTGATCCTCGATCAGGGAAGATTGGACGAGAGTTGGAGCTCATGGCCTCTCTTTCCTCATAGCGTGTAGGATGAAAGAGTGAAAGACGCACTTGATGATGGATATAATCCCTAGTTTGGCCGTCTATGCTCCAATTGAACATCTTTGCTTTGCCAGTGGGAGTTTTTTCTGTGGCCTAGCGATTAGCAGGGTTGCATGGGGGTATTCCTTGGGGTTGCTACTGAAAAATCGCCTCGTTTGCTTTCGCTTCGAGTTCATCTTCAGAGTCAGGAGGCTTGGCGTGATACCACCACTGTCTTGTACGTCATGGGCGATATTGTCTAGCTGCCTTGGAGATGTTCTCTACTCAGGGAGAAAGAGACAGTGCTCCATTTAGGAATATCCTATTTTTGCTTAAGAACCTCCCTAGGCTTCTCTCGGGAGTTGTGGACAGTGGCGTGAATAATAAGAGCACACCTACATGAAGCGTTCCCTGATTGGAGGATCTTTGTTTGCTTCAGCATCACGAATTTTGGCGACTCTGAATCAGGATATGTTTATCTGTATTTCTCTTTCAGAAAATCAAACACAAACATGTAATAGATCTTGTACTACTCTTGTAAGATGTAACCGAGTATGAACATAATTGGAAAAAATTTATAATGAAAGTACTCAATTTTTGAAATGAAAGTGTTTGTTTAGATGTTGCCTGTTTTGTCTTGTGAAATGACCATGCCCCTTCGGAGGCCTGATTTTCGGACGGCAAGAACATTACCTACATGCAATATAGTCTCCGGAAAGCGTCTTTGTCTTCAAGCGTATAGACATTTGTCTTCCAAGCGAGGACTTCAGTCGTGGAGTATGCTGGGCCAAGAGGCGCTGGTCTCCAAGTGAAGTGAGGATTTCAGTCGCGGAGTGATGGGGGCTCAAAGGCTAATATGGAGGCATTATTCTCGAGGGGGAGTTTCTCTTCTCGGAGCGCACAAGCATAAGATTCTGAGTGAAGGGAGCCCTCAGCTGTAGAGTTGGGTAGACAATTGCTTAATTAGGGATGAGCCTTCTGGGAGCAGTTACCCAATTGAGGATAAGCCATTGGAACCCAGAGACAGGTGTTTGTACTATGATTCTCGAGTGGGGACTTCCTACCTTGAACACAGACAAGCTGGCAGTAGCTCAAACTGGGATGAACCTTCCGGATGATAGTTGTCCGATTGGGGAGGAGCCAAGAAGTTGTCTGATTGGGTATGAGCCTTCCGAAGGACAGCTGCCCAATCAGGGATGAGCCTAAGGAGTCACCGGAAGGCGAATGCTTGTGTAAATGTTATCGAGTGGGAATTCCCCTCCTAAGTGCACACTTAGATGGAGATCTCCAAGTGAAGGGGTCCTGCATTATTGCTCTCAACTGGGAGAATTCCTCCTCAGATGTTCCATCAGGAGAAGAAAGCTTGTTGGTTGCCCGAGCTGGGGCTGATGAGCAGCTTCCGCGCACCCTTAGAAGGATATCGGAAAACTGTTAAGAATGCATTTTTATTGAATGGCTTAAAAATACATAAAAGTAAATGAAATACATGGGGCACTTATCCGTTAGAGAAACTTTACTTTTTTACTTCTCAGGTTGGATTTAGTCAACTATCCTGTAGTGAGTGACCATGTGTTATGGTTGATTTGGAGATGGGATCTCCTGCTGTCTCTCTGTCCCAGAGGAGGATCCGGGTGCAAGGATGTACTCTCAGAAATAACCTTGTTGGACAAGATCTTCAAGATACTTACAGAGGGACCAACATTGAGAAGTTCAGTGTCCCTGGCTATCGTGGAAGGACAATAATCTCTCGCTCCATGACGAGCAGGGTCGTGTGTTTTTGCCTCCGGACGCTTCACCCTGAGTTGTCCCTTGATGGCTTCGAAGACGTCCTAGATCGGGAGCTTCAGCGGGTTGAAGCTGTTGGATATTTGGTAGGCTCAGGTTGGCTCTGCTGAGGGTATGAGAACGGTTGCTTCTTTAAATCAACCTGTTCGCGAACCTGGAAAGCAACGGAGGGGCCTCCATGTTGTGGCTTCGGTTTTGTTCCATCATCGCCGCGGTTGAAAGATGTGTTGGTGGAGTTTTTCATTGCTTACTCCAATTGGATATATGGTTAGGCTCAGTATAGGACCTCGCTCCAATGAGTGATGTTATATTTATCCTGATGCTTGTACAGTGTGTAAGTGGTCTGTAGCTCACTAATGAATGCGAGGGCGAAAGCATCTTTATTGCAATTTTGTACTTTGCCCAGCTGATTCTGAAAGTAGCAATGTACGTTTTAAGGCTGTCGAAGGGCCTCATATTAATGGAGAGGAGGTAATGATTGTTTTGTTTGAGTTCCTGACAGGAAGAGTGCTGAGTGAGAAACAGCTTGGAGAAATCTCCGAAGCTATGGATTGAACGTTACAGAATAGAGTAGAACCAGTCGGTGGCTATCCCTTCAAGCCAGAGGGGAAGATTCGGCACAAGATGGAGTCATTTATGGATTAGATCACCATTCTGTCCTGATACTGGCGGAGGTGCTGAATCAAATCGCTCTGATCAGAGTAGCAATCAAAGGTCGAAATCATGAACTTCTTGGGAAATTAATATTCCAATATGTCCTTGGAGAAGGGAGAATTGGATGCATCAGTGACGATGGACCTGAATCTGCACTGATGTGGCATACTTCTTCTACTCGCCTTTGTACGAGCTTGTGGAGATCTTGGATGCGGGTGAACTCCTCGATTTTTCTCTGAGAATGATAAGATCTATCCTTCGTGCGGGGATGAGGAGAACTCGACCCGCCATCAGATTGCTCTGACGGAGTGGGGGAGGCTATTCTACTACACCTCCGACTTTGAGGCTGCTCACTGCTTGTGGCCTCCGTGGCAATAGGTCTCTCTGATAATGGAAGTGTACTCGGGTGTTCTTGAGGGTCGCGATCTAAGTGAGGAGTTAGTCATTTTAGCGTTTCGTCTCCTCTCATTCATGAGTCGCGCTTTCTCGATCCTGCTCTGCTTTTCTCCGTTCACGGTCGACTAGAGCTTGCTTCTTGGCCATTTCCTCCTTCATGTCAACAAACATTTCAAGGAGTTAGGCTTCGTAAGTTGATGATGAGTGAATGTCTCTGGTTGCCCCCTGTAAAGGGCTGGAGACGATATCTTCTGCGATAGGGCCGAGGCCACTCGGGGAATAATGTCCCCAGCGGTGGCAGCAGATTTTTTTTTCTTAGAGATGATCCTTCGCCGGTGGTCAGTGTAAATCACCTAGAGGGGGGTGAATAGGTGATAATGCTAATCTAGAAACTAAATGCGCTAAATGCGGAAGCTTAAAATAAGTTTTGCAACACACTTAATACAACACACAAGTGTAGCTGAATTCCCGTGAAGGGCTCTGGACTAACTCCTCTTGATTCCCTAGATATGGGTTGAGGTGCTATATGAAGCTCTTGTGGTTAAGTATAAGTGAGGCACACACAAACAACCAAGCATATAAGATGAATAGGCAATATGAATATATGCAAGGCACAAATGCAAGCAAGTATGATATGATGATATGAATGATGAATGATGCTTTGCACAAAGTAAAGAGAGAGTTAGAGACAAGTGGATCAAACACAAACACAAGGATATGTTCCGAGGTTCGAGCCCCTAGCTCAACGTCCCCGCCTTCACCGAGAAGGATTTCTAATCCACTATACTCCCACCGAGGGAACCTCCACCGAAGAGGATTTGTTACAACAAAGGGAGTACCGAACTCCTTTCTCAAACACCGCCTCACAACCGAGGGGTAGGCCCGTAGCCAAACAACCACAATCACCTCTACCGAAGAGGGATACAAACCACCAAGCTCCACCTCACACAAGAGAGAGCAAACAACAATCTCCACCTCTACTAAAGAGGGAGTAAACATCAACCCAATACAACAACCTCAACCTCTACCAAAGAGGGAGCAACACAAGAAATCAAGGGTTTACAACAAGTGGTATGTCTCAACCACAAACCTCTTTCCTTTTTCTCTTTTTCCACAAAACAAATGATCCTAATAGATTAGGATAGAGGATAGCTCAAGTGTGGAAAAACAAAGTGTTTTGATCAAAGAAAATCTCTTGGGAAAATACCAAATTGATATAGAAATGAAGAACAAGAAACCAATTCCCAAAAAAACTTGTTATCTTTGAAAATAACAAAACACTTAAAAACAAACAAGATGAATCTTTTAGCACTTAAACTCTTTTGAAAACTATTTTAAAACACTTAAGAAGGTCTGAAAATATTGCTCTTAAAATCTTGGTTAAAACCATGAAGAGATGGGGTATTTATAGCCCTAAAACAAAACTAGACGTTAGGCTGATCTGGCAGCCTGACAGACTACCGGTCGGCCGGCCGGCCGACCGCCAACGGTCAGAAATGTGACCGTTGGGGCAAACCCGGTCGACCGCACGGCCGACCGCCCAGATACAGAGAGCAAAGCTCTCTGGTCCGGTCGGCCGCCCCGGCCGACCGTCCCTGTGACTGCCAAACGTGCACAAGCCTGTGCACGTCGGTCGACCGCAAGGGTCGACCGGCCTTTGGTGCGGTCGACCCATGCGGTCGGCCGACCTGTCCTGTCAGCCACAAATCTGGGACAGAAACACATGTTAAAAATATTTCTAAAAATTCTTTTAAGTCTTGTAAAAATACCCAAAAATAGTTTTATCATTTTGCATTGATACATAAACATATGATAAAAAGTTTAGCTCAAATATCAAGCATATGAAACTATTTTGTGTTTATCATTTTTACCAAAAACCAAAACTCGTATTTTATCAAACTTGGATTTATCAATACATGAATAGGATAGAAAAAATAAGTTTGTATAGGAAGTTTAAGTTTGCATGTATAGAAAGAATACATCTACTATACATAGACCAATTGAACTTGTTTTGATCAATCTATTAATGAAAATAAATATCGGTTAAACTAAAAACCGAAAAACTAATATCCAAACATAAACCTTGTGTGTGTTGTGCACTTGAGCATATCAACTATACTAAGCTTTACAAATGGATCTAAAGACACTAAACTAAAACTAGGATACCTAAGTCTTCTTGATGATCTTCCATCTTCAAGTTGACTTGTCCCAACCCGTGATCCACCGAGTGCAAAGGAGTGATCTTAAAGCTCGGGCATCAGAATCACCATGTGAAGGCTTCTAAACTCCTCTTTTTGAAGCAATCACCAACTAATATCTTGTTACATGATCTGAAACTAAAATCACAAGATTATTAGTAAACATAACTACATGAGTTAATCATCATCAAAACTAGAGAGGAAGGCCTCCGGGCCAACAATCTCCCCCTTTTTGATGATGACAAAACTCATGGAGTTATATATGCATGGATTAAAGTTAAGCTTCAAGGAAGCTCCCCCTTAACTCATGCATAAACAAATAAACAATAAATAATATGCAATGAAGGCTCTTAAACATGAATGCATATCTATGCACAAACAATAAAAGGTTCTAAATACAAATGAAATGTTCAAAAACAAAACATGCTCTAGATACTAATTAAAATTAAACTAAATTAAACTTAATATATGCAAAACATAAACATGCATATATAAAACACAATCAAACTCAAAATCTTTCTCCCCCTTTTGTCAATCATCAACAAAGGGGTAAAAACCAAAACAAAACCAAATCAATAAATTTTTTCCCCGTTTCGTTCGAAACAATGAATCAATAAAAGGGTTAATAAAAAATGTTTCCCCTTTTTGTCTAAACAAAAACAAAACCAAATAGGGGTGACAATCAATTAAGGTACCAATTTAAAATATGTCAAAGTAGCATTTGATACCAATTAAAAGTAAACATAAATCAATCAACAAATGGTATATGCGATATACATTCATGAAGAGGAAGATGTGAAGCTTCCCTACATATATACATTACATGAAGGAGGGATGACAAGCCCTAATTCACATAACATACACTATGCAATGCATAAGAGGAGATGTGAAGCTCCCCCTACACACGTGTACCACATAAAGAAGAGATTGTCAAGCTCTTCAATACAAGATACACTCAACATGAATCTATATGTAGAAGAGATGTTAAGCTCTCCTTGCATATAGGCAATACAAATAAAAACTTTTGAATTTTCTTTAAACAAAATTTTGATATACCAATTTTTAAAACATCCAAATAAACATCTTGATATCAAAAGAGAGTATTTTTCTTTTTAAGTATATGATATCAATTAAAATTTTTATTTTCTATCATAAAGCAAGGGAGTGAAAATACAAATACCAATTGAAAACATGAAAATTGAATTTTCTCTCCCTTTATGAAATACCAACAAAACAAATGCATAAGCTTGTTTAAGAAACCAATTGAAAATTGAATTAATTGAAACAAAGTTGAAGCTCAAGCTTTAGCATAGACACAACACATATATATGTATGAAAAATAAAAACCAATAGAAATTGATATTCTTTGAAATGCAAGCATACATATATGAAAATATATGAGTATACAATAAAAGTCAAAATTGATACCAATTGAAAGAATCTAATGATACCAATTGAAACAACAATAATGATCAAGTGTATACATCATATAACTACCACCCAATCATGGTTCAAGTTTTAAATGATTTTCACTATAAGGCATACATGAGCATGATCTCCCATTCAACCTCCCATGGAAGGTAGGGGTTTTCAAAAAAATAGATTTAAAAATAAGCTTTGTTTGAAAAACTCTACCAAAATGAAGAATACGAACTAGTTAAATGAAAAAATTTTAAACTAGTACGAAATCCTTCAAGTAAGGAATAAAACAAAATTATTTTTCATGAAACATGAAATTCACAAAATAGTCAACACTCATAATCAATAAAGCATAAAAATAACTCATGAAAATAAACACATGAGTAAACAATAAATGTGAGTGTACAAATACAATGTGAAGAACATAATCATGAAAGATAGACAATAAGCTCAATATTCCTTGAAACAAGAAAACATGAAAATCATCAAAACTATTTAATCTTCAAGGTATATGTATGTCCTATACAAATTAAAGTGTACATGCATATCTAAACACAACGAGTCCACAAAGATATATGCATGAAGGCACGTGGCTCAAAAGGATGTATATGTATAACAATAATTTAGATAAAATAGACATATACATGAAGTTAAACATAAACACTAAAACATAAAACAAATTCAAAAATGGGAATACAAGTTTAAAATGTATAGATCATCAAAACTAAACTATACTAGCACATCTAATGGGTTCAAATAAGCATTCAAGCTCAAAACATATATAGATTTATTTGTGGCCCACTATACGCCTAAATATATACCTAGTCTTAATAAAAAATAACATTTAAACTTATATTCAAATCATGAAGCATCAAAACATGATAAACATAAACATGATTATTAAGAAAATCTACAAGTTATTAAACCTATGATAAACATGATAGCTAAACAAAGGTGAAAACACTAAAATAATGTTCCATATTAAACATGGGTGTCTCAAAATGCTAAACATGTATGTCAAGGATTTAATAAACATGGCATTGTCATAATAATCAATAAACATCAAACATGCTATAAACAATGAATATGAAAAGCATGTAAACAATAATTAGGAGTTAGGAATCGTTACCAAAACCTAGAAGGCAACTTCCCTTGTCTCCAAAACATGGTGGTCTTCTCCACCAAACTTCCCTTGAAGTGATGCATCCAATTGATTTCCATGAAGCTAGGAACGCATCCACTCCAAGGTACGGCAACTCTCACGTCATGTGAGAGCCCACTCCTACATCATAAACACGAGGGGTGGTCTTTGGTACCCATATTTTATTGGGTCCATGGGGGTTAGTACTTTCTCTAACCCAAACAAAATTCTTTGCTAAATTTGAAACATGTATTCTATCATAACAAAATTTAGCAAGATGGCCCTTACGTCCACAATGTGTACAAGTGTACACATGAGCATACATTGTGTGATGGTGTCCGTGAGGAGCATGTGTATGCCGTGGAGGGTGTGCATGCATAATAGATGGAACTTGTTTCTTTCGAAACAAAGTTTCCAAACGTGTATGGCTCTTGGCACATTGGCTCAAAGTGGAGCCCAAACAATCCATATTCTTCTTAAGCAAATTTATATCATTTTCAATAGTAGAAGAAATGGAGCATGCAAGGGGTGATCTAGGTGAAACTACCCTAACATGGCAAACATGAGAAACAATCTTATTTGCAAAACATCATTTTTCTTTAAACAATCATTTAAATCATTTGAAATAGAAATTATTTTGTTTTTCAAAGCAACATTCTCCTTTAAAACAAAATCAATTTTTGAAGACAAAACATCATTATTTTTCAAAAGAGTTTCACAATCATTTTTATTTTTCAAAAACTTATTTCTTTAAGTACAAGTTCTAATTGAGATCTCAATGAATCCCTTTCATTATAGACCTCAACCTTCTCTTGCAAAACATTGTCAAGTCTAGAATGTAAACTTTTATTTTCTTTTTCAAGGCCTAGACTTTTCTTTTTCAAAATTTTATATTTTTCTATCAATTTTTCACAAACAATAGATAGTTCTTCATTGAAGGCATGGGCATCAACAAATTCATCACATGAAGAACTAGAATCAAAACAATCTAGTTGAGTTTCCGATTGTACCTCAAGGGAGTCATTCCCTTGGATCATATAGCATTGTGAATCGGATTCTCCACTAGTCTCCTCCTCTTGTTGGATAGGCAATTGAAGCTCGGAGGTGGTGGTTGTGGTTGACAACATATTCCACACTGCAAATGTGGATTCAAAGTTAGAAACATGTATAAGATAATTTTTAGATAATGTGCTTCTAATATCCTCAAGGGCTTGTGCATTTGCCCCTATATGATTGCGGTCACCAAGATAACATCTCTTGGTAGCGGCAAGGAAAACATGCAATCCTAGGGTTTTTAGGTATGTGGACATCCTATACTTCCAAACAACAATGTTGGAAGGGTCAAAACTAGGTGGGGTCATGAAGTCCATGGTTCCAAACTATATGTGTGCAAACAAGCAAATGCAAATGTAGATTAGCAAACAAGAATCTTACTCCTAGGATGTTAAGCCTAAGTATCAGGAGCGTAGGCTCTGATACCAATTGTAAATCACCTAGAGGGGGGTGAATAGGTGATAATGCTAATCTAGAAACTAAATGCGCTAAATGCAGAAGCTTAAAACAAGTTTTGCAACACACTTAATACAACACACAAGTGTAGCCGAATTCCCCGTGAAGGGCTCTGGACTAACTCCTCTTGATTCCCCTAGATATGGGTTGAGGTGCTATATGAAGCTCTTGTGGTTAAGTATAAGTGAGGCACACACAAACAACCAAGCATATAAGATAAATAGGCAATATGAATATATGCAAGGCACAAATGCAAGCAAGTATGATATGATGATATGAATGATGAATGATGCTTTGTACAAAGTAAAGAGAGAGTTTAGAGACAAGTGGATCAAACGCAAACACAAGGATATGTTCCGAGGTTCGAGCCCCTAGCTCTACGTCCTCGCCCTCACGAGAAGGATTTCTAATCCACTATACTCCCACCGAGGGAACCTCCACCGAGGAGGATTTGTTACAACAAAGGGAGTACCGAACTCCTCTCTCAAACACCGCCTCACAACCGAGGGGTAGGCCCGTAGCCAAACAACCACAATCACCTCTACCGAAGAGGGATACAAACCACCAAGCTCCACCTCACACAAGAGGGAGCAAACAACAATCTCCACTCTACCAAAGAGAGAGTAAACACCAACCCAATACAACAATCTCAACCTCTACCAAAGAGGGAGCAACACAAGAAATCAAGGGTTACAACAAGTGGTATGTCTCAACCACAAACCTCTTTCCTTTTTCTCTTTTTCCACAAAACAAATGATCCTAATAGATTAGGATAGAGGATAGCTCAAGTGTGAAAAAACAAAGTGTTTTGATCAAAGAAAATCTCTTGAGAAAATACCAAATTGATATAGAAATGAAGAACAAGAAACCAATTCCCAAAAAACTTGTTTTCTTTGAAAATAACAAAACACTTAAAAACAAACAAGATGAATCTTTTAGCACTTAAACTCTTTTGAAAACTATTTTAAAACACTTAAGAAGGTCTGGAAATTTTGCTCTTAAAATCTTGGTTAAAACATGAAGAGATGGGGTATTTATAGCCTCAAAACAAAACTAGCCGTTAGGCTGATTTGGCAGCCTGACAGGCTACCGGTCGGCCAGCCGGCCGACTGCCAACGGTCAGAAATGTGACCGTTGGGGCAACCCGGTCGACCGCACGGCCGACCGCCCAGATACAGAGAGCAAAGCTCTCTGGTCCGGTCGGCCGCCCGCCGACCGTCCCTGTGACTGCCAAACGTGCACAAGCCTGTGCACGTCGGTCGACCGCAAGGGTCGACCGGCCTTTGGTGCGGTCGACCCATGCGGTCGGCCGACCTGGCCTGTCAGCCACAAATCTGGGACAGAAACACATGTTAAAAATATTTCTAAAAATTCTTTTAAGTCTTGTAAAAAGTCCAAAAATAGTTTTATCATTTTGCATTGATACATAAACATGTGATAAAAAGTTTAGCTCAAATATCAAGCATATGAAACTTTTTGTGTTTTATCATTTTTACCAAAAACCAAAACTCGTATTTTATCAAACTTGGATTTATCAATACATGAATAGGATAGACAAAATAAGTTTGTATAGGAAGTTTAAGCTTGCATGTATAGAAAGAATACATCTATTATACATAGACCAATTGAACTTGTTTTAATCAATCTATTCATGAAAACAAATATCGGTTAAACTAAAAACCGAAAAAAAACCAATATCCAAACATAAACCTTGTGTGTGTTGTGCACTTGAGCATATCAACTATACTAAGCTTTACAAACGGATCTAAACACACTAAACTAAAACTAGGATACCTAAGTCTTCTTGACGATCTTCCATCTTCAAGTTGACTTGGTCCCAACCCGTGATCCACCGAGTGCAAAGGAGTGATCTTGAAGCTCGGGCACCGGAATCACCATGTGAAGGCTTCTAAACTCCTCTTTTTGAAGCAATCACCAACTAATATCTTGTTACATGATCTGAAACTAAAATCACAAGATTATTAGTAAACATAACTACATGAGTTAATCATCATCAAAACTAGAGAGGAAGGCCTCCGGGCTAACAGTCAGCTGTTTTTCGAGGCCTTAGCTCGTTGGTGAGGCTTTTTGAGAAAGGGTTTGGTTAGGGAGAAATTTGAGCGATGAGACTCAGATCTCAATGAAAGCATAAAAAATGAAGGGGTAAATTCCCAGAAGAAATTTATCTACACTTCAAATGTAACATGGATATGAGAGGGAGTAGAAAAGAACATTCACGAAGACTCAAGTTTTAGGTGGAAACCAATTTGGGAAAAACCACGGGGAGGAGGGGGAAGATTTTACTATTTTCAGAGGATTACAGTGTATTCTATAGTGGTAAACTTCTTTTTTCTAGCTGGATATTTTCAGTCCAAAAAACCCCCTTCAATATCCCCCTCTAGATATTTTATATATCCAAGGGTTTCTGTTGACGGTGCGAGTCACGCGGGATTCAATAACCACACGATCTACACGTCACGATCTTTCGCGAGGTGGATTGTGTCTTGATTACGAGAGTGATATCTGCTATTTTTTGTGACTGCTCGCGTTGAAATAGAGATCGTGGATTATGTTTGCAATATGGAATGACCTAGTGGCGTAACAAACTCTGCCAATATAGGCGAAAGTTGATGGAGTTGGTTGCAGAGGTTTCTTGCTCAAATCGGAAGAACTGACTTCGGAAAGAAGAACACCCTGGGGACAATTAAGTTTCTCAGGAAAAAGGAAAGGTCGTGGGATTGTTCTGAACACTGATCTTACTCGGAAGTTTTCCTTGCGAGTGTCAACAAAAAATTCTGATGACGAGAGACACGTGTCTTGATTCTAATCTTGATCAGATTTTAACCACGACAAGATATTTAAGACCTTGCTTTACACAACTACTCCAACCCTGGTTTAATTTCCTTCTGCTAAATGTCCCAGGTTCTAGCTGGATTCATAAGCCAAATGGCATGAATGAGCCGCAAGAAAACAAGAAATCTTAGCTATCATATCATAAAGATCAAATTAACATGATTGATATAGTTTTCAAGTGTCTCAAAACTCGATAAAATATTACTAACATGCGTTAGAGTACGTTGGATTCATGCACGGATGGATCCGCAAGAAACCTACAAAGAAAATCCGAAATGGGAAAAATCCGGTCTGTGGGGCGTGGTTGGACACCTGCGCTCGCTGTCGATGGAATCTGTCACCGTTATTTGCCGTCCTTGCGGTATTCTCACCGGAGTGAAAGGCTTGCGGATACGCTCACCGGGTATCGCGCTGCTACGTTGTTTTATCGTGGGGACCAAACACAATACGTGTCGGCTGTCACAACTTTCAATGGACAGCTCCATCTCTCTGTATTTGTTCCCTTTGGTGCCGAAATTTTACTCGTAATTTTCTTTTCTTCTCTTTTCTGTAAAATTTTCCTCGGTTTCCTTTTGGGGTTCGCTGTTTCCTGCTTGGAGTCTGACACTTGGTGTTGGATCCAGAGCATGGGAAGCCGACAACAGCAGAAAATGGTGGGCTCTCTCTTGTCACCGTCTTTCAAAATGTGGGCCTGGGCTGGGCCCACGCCGGCCTTTAAATGAAAGCTCGATTGAATTTGAATGGACAGGGAGGTACAACACATCTTTTCCCAGCAAGAACATTGGTTTCTTTGGTATATTTTTCAGTTTCACGTGAGAGTGGTTTCAAAATTTCTGTTTTAAAAAAAAAAGTTAACTTAATCTGATTTTTTTATGTCAAATTCTATTAATTATGATTTCTCAATTATACTGTACTAAAAATATGTTGTTTTTCATTCAAATTTGCTCTCTCAAACTGTGTTAATCTTTTACGTTCCAACCTGTTACCTTGACTTGTAACTTGACACCAATCTTGAACAGATATTTTCATTAATAGTAATGCTTAATTGCTTATGATTGATTAGCTGAAACAAAACGAAAACATAAGATAAATTCTAACGGTCCATTCGATTTGATTATCACATCTCAACAGCTGCATTTTGTGTTGATGTGGACCACTGTTCGTACTTTAGCCTTGGATCAGGACCCATCACAAGGTACTTTGAAGTCTAGTAGCATTATTATGTGGTTCCATTAATTTATTTGTTTTCCCCTCCAAAACTTCAGTTTTGAACTTAGCAGACTTCTAATTTCTTAACTCAACTCGTTTACCACTGAGTCAGTTACTATTTTATTTGAATTTTATGCTTGTGGTTCCGTCAATCTTAAGACCACCATCTCTTACTCACATCCCCTCATGTTTATTTTCTTTTTATATGTGTGTGTGGCTCACACGCATGAACCGAACCCCAGCTGTCACGAGTTGGATGTACATGGACCCAATACCTCAAACCTCTCAACAGTATAAAATATTAAAATAAAATAAAATAAATAGTACCACCAACTAACAAATTATACGCAAATTTAAGAGAGATTTTAATGAGATGAGATGGTGATTGGCATGGCCAAAAGCTTGAGGCCACAAGGCAATCTTCCACTCAAGCACGATACCAAGATGTGACCCCCACAAATATTTGCCTCAAGGGACCAACTGCCTCATCTGCTACTAAAATACTTTAGTCTACTCTGATTCAATCAAATATTCTAATTTAGCTGCTCAGGGAGAGTTTTGCCAGCAGTTTGATATCCCAATCTCTCTGAAAGGTTTGAAGATTTTGAAGAGAAATGTAAGCACAGATTGGCTTTATTCAGAATGGGTTGGGTTGGTGGTGGCATGCAACAAAGCTGGCAGTTTGGCTAATGGCCATGTTACTTGGAGACTGTAGGTAGTGATTATAATAAGTGAAGAATCTCTATTGTTCATTTCATTTATTTTATTTATTCATCAACTGTTGAACGAGGGGAATGTTTGATTACTATAGACAAAAAGAGAGAAAATTCTGCTTATTATTCTCCCATCTTCTTAAAAGAAAAATCTTTGTTCACTACCCATCACAAAGTGCTCCCTTACAGCAGCTGGTTCATGAAGTATAATGCGGGCGTGTTTGGTTATAGGAAGTGGGAAAACTTATTTTTTCACTTTTCTTGTTTGATTTGAATCGGAAATAGAAAATAGGAAAAAAAAAAATTCTTTTACAACTCCCATTTACACTATCATTTCCCACTTTCAGGGTGCCTACAGTTAATTTTGTGGTGATGTAAATTTCACTTGTAATAAGTTGTAATTCAAAACAGTTAATTTTGATTTTATGTAAATCTCAACGTGCAGTCTAATTATAGATCTAAAACATTTCTTTAGAATTATTTTTAATTTAAATTATTTATGATTAATTTTGTGGGCAATTTTTTCACTTTCACATTAACATTAATAACCAAACACCAGAAAACACAATATACTTTTTCACTTACACTTTCACATTGTAACTAAACACCAGAAATGAGAATTGCGCAAATACTAATTTCTCACCACACTTCCACATTTCTCATCTTCATTTTCCACTCGCACTTTTCACTCTCACTTTCATCAAACCAAACGAGCCCTGATAAAGAAAAATCGGAAACAGAGGTTTTCAGGAAGCGGGATACAGCAGAGAAATCCGAGTAAATTTGCTTCCTCGGAGATGAGAATGGGCCAACAATAGTGCCAAATGCTCCAGGCGATTCGAGTCGGGCCTGGCCCTAACTCTGATAAGTTGAAAGGACCCAGCCCAGATCTGTTCTTCTCCTCATCAGTCATGAGAGAATAGACCGTAGCAGCTTGGTATAAATTAGATTTTGAACCCCATACGTCGTACTTATAATAAAGAGATTTTATCACGTTGCTGCTCTAAGCCGCAACATTTGCAGCAAAGCTGAAACACACCAGAGAAACGAGCAAGCTAAGTGCATACATAAGAGCAAGGATGTATTCCGCAATCGGGCAGGACTTCAATACACTATTCGTCAAACCGGGCTACAAACCCGGCCCAAAAACATCCCACACCTCATCAAGCAAAAGTTTCTAAGAAAGAGAACGAAATGATGTATAGTTAGTTACAGTAGACTTGCTGTAATATCGTTTTAGTAACATAAGGGCAAAAAAAGCAACAGTATAAGCAACGTATAACAAATACAGCATAGATATGAAAGCATACGCTCATG
Organism: Agave tequilana; assembly: GCA_038442645.1. Taxonomy (NCBI): domain Eukaryota; kingdom Viridiplantae; phylum Streptophyta; class Magnoliopsida; order Asparagales; family Asparagaceae; genus Agave; species Agave tequilana. The sequence continues at coordinate 8,520 of JAVJIF010025121.1, read as the reverse complement.
AAGAAGTAGCAAAATTTTCATTTCTCATGAATACTACAGATGCTGCACAAATAACTTAGCCAAGCTAATTTCAGGAATAATTCTACAAGGTTGCAACAGTTGCATTCAGAAAATCAAACACCAAACTTAAGTACTACAACCCAGTTACATAGTAATGAAAAAGCTACAACAATCACAATACCTATTTAAGATGACTGATAGAAGCCCTATAATTTTAATGGCCTATAAAACATGGTTTTTGCTCAAAGCAAGCAATCATGCAACCAGCTTCTCATTATGGCAAATGCATTTTCAGCATCTGTATCGTCTTCTTGAGATTCCGGACGATGGGTAAATCCATGCCCTCGTCCAGGATAAATCACTACCCTTGAACTTCAACATTCTTCTCCACCTCCTGTAATGTACTGATGGGGCAAAGGTGGTCACTGTCACCGCAGATGAGAAGGACAGGAACCTTGATGTCTTTAGCCAAGGATGTGTCGATTCGTGTCCCATAGAAACTGATACCCGTGCCAAAATGTTCCTGCTGATCCCGAGCCAAGGTCTCGATCAGCTTCCCACCACCAAAACAGAATCCAATGATGCCAAGCTTCCTCGATATTCCAGCTGCTGTGAATTCGTCAATTAGCCACCTTGCTGATGTATCGATGTCTTTTGCCACCCTCGATGGAACTTGTCTTGTTAGCCAGTCATCAAACTCTGTGGGGGGCCAGCCTTTCTTCCATGGATTCCCACGAAAAAGATCAGGTACAAGAACACTGCATTCACAGTGTGGAAACAAAGAAATTTTTCAAGAGAAGTGAGAGTTGGTACCTCAGAATGAATATGTGCTATTATAACAGGCCAATGAAGGAAAAAAGGGAATTCAATTAGTCAAGAAGAAACTTCGGACTACATAAACAATTGTAAATGTGAAACATCGTAACATAAACACAAGCTAATTGGCGGCCAAGAAAAAGCTCAGACCTAGATTAAAACATAGGAAATAAAGCGAGAACAAATCAAATGGGGGTTCAAAGTTAATAACTGATCTTTAACTTGAAGCAGGGAGGGCGCAGGCAATAAGAGTGTGAACGTGCACAATGTACTAAAGACTATTCTGCTCATCTCTGAAAGGCAAAGGGTATGGTAAAGACAATTATATCCACGCAGACAAAGGTGCATCAGTCATGATTGCAACTATACTATAGTGTTAGAGAAAAATGAGACATATCTGGCGTAAAAGTTTAATCTTCGAGTTGCCAAGTACACATTGGTAATATAACTTTGTCCGAATATGTTTTCCTTTCTTTCTTTCTTTTTTTTTTTGGAGATAAATCTTTCCCATAAAGTTAGTAATTGATCTGATTTAGAAAGGATCAACGAAAAGCTACTTTAACAAACAGAGATTGTATAGCAATAAATAATTAAGGAATAATTAAAAAGAAATCAACTAAATACCCAATTACCTTCTTCTTATTTGCCTCTTACAATGACAAGTACAATCAATTTTCTCCTCCCTCCTTCTGGTAACTTCAATGGCTTTCTGGAACCAATAAAATTTGATAGTTGCTGCTATCGTTACTATATCTTCCTTACCCTTGCTACTTATATCCCCATGTTACTTTAACAATATGTGTAAATTACAATTTCAAGGCTTTCTAGACAAACAGTCAGCAACCTACCATGTACATGCTCTCTGATGTTCCCCTCAAGATTTTTGGGTTCAGTGACTTTAATATGATGAGGTTGTCTTTGTTTAGTCATTTGGATTATACTATATTCCCATCTGTTACGGACAAATACAATTCTTTATGGAAAAATTACCATCTTCACCCTTAGATCTCTTCTTAATCTATGAGAATCTGGGGGATATCCCTTGATCGCGTGAGTTTAAAGCTTGCAACCAATAAGTACTTACAAAACCAACCTACTTGATTTATCGTAAATCCCTTTATAGTCCACACTTTCTAGCAAGGAATTTGGCACAAAGTTCAAGTTAGAGATTTTGTATCAAGTTAACAAATTTCATCAAGTCTTCCAAGGAGACTTTTTAGTCTTACGTGTTGCTCCATTGTCAACCCCATTTCGATGAAAAAAATGCAAATGAGGATGATGATGATGATACAACTATCTGGCGCGTTCTCGACTCTCGGTCTCGATTAAGGGGTATGCAAGACAGAATGCAGTCAGTAGGGAGCCGGTCGCTCCGCAATCACTTCCGACGCTCAAGTTAGTCACCACTCGAAGAGAAATAATTATATTTGAGAGTAAGAATGGATTGCGTACCTTTAGGTCTTGGTGTTGGCCAAAGGCCATTCACCCTAGTTTGATGATGATATAATCTCATGAAGTTATTAATACTAATGAATTTTTGTTTATATAAGCTTCAGGTTTATAAAGAATATTTCTATCACATGTGCAACTTCAACAAAAGACTCACAGTTTTAAACCTAACCACAAAGTGATCAAGTGCTCAAGCATCAAGATCAAACATAACACTCAAGATTGGAGTCAAACTCAAGAAATTAAGAAATTGCAAGATAGAAAAAATCAAGAAAAGAATTATTTTTCCTTACTTATTAATATAAGATTTAGATTTGTCAGAATCAAGTTTAGAAGTTTGATAGCTCAAGAGATTTTCACACACACAATATGTTATGTTGGTTGTTTCTGAATTTTTGAAAAGATCATCAAGTTTAGATCATTTTTCAAAACCATTGTTTGAAAAAATATTTACCAAAAGGAATTTGCACTTTTACAAAATAAAAGTTGTACATTTTACTTTTTGTGTTAACATAGGATCACACATATTTAAGCTTCAAAATATATCCATGAACTTTATTTTGTAAGAGAGATCAAAATGTTTGATGAAACATCAAGTTATTTCAAATCATTTTCTTACTTCAACTTTGGCCTTTTGGCTAGTCGACCGTCCAGTAAACCGACCTGCAGAGCTATTTTCTCTGTCGATTGACCGCTCGTTTGCACGACATGCACAAGTAAAGACTTGTGCACGTCGATCGACTAAACAACAATCGCGTGCTAGGCTTGTTTTGCTTGTCATCATCGGCCAACCAAGCAACGACCGACTGAGAGACTCACAGAACTCTCTGTTGGATTCGGTCGATTGCGATTCCCAACAGTCAGAAATTTGACCGTTGGCGGTCGACCGGCGGTGGACCGACATGCTGTTAATTGGCTTATTAAGCACAAATGGCTATATTTTAATTACCTTTTCTGATTAAATTCTCAATGGCTATTTTGAGTCTCTTTACTATTTTGACCCTATATAAATAGAACTATAGAAAAACCCTGGGAACCTTTGCAAAATATATTTTCTGAGATTTTCAATCATTTCAGTGAAAATTTTCAAAACAAATCAGTTTGAGTCCAAATTCCACATTCAAGTATTTTCAAGCTTTGTTTCCTCACTTACATTCAGTCTTTGAGCTTCAAATTTCCTATATTGGTTATAGGATTGTGTTGTGAGATTTTGATGATCTAAAAGATACTAATTCATTTCTTGCATTCAAGTGTTGTAGAGATTGCAGCCTCAAACGAGTTTGCGGATTTGTGATTGAAGGTGTTGTGGTACTGAGTGATAGGACTTGCATGTCCAATTGTGTAGAGTTGGTGATCTTGCGAGATCAAAGCATAGTGAAATCCTTCATTACGGTGAAAGTGAGGACTACATAATCAAGTTTAAAACAGTATTTAAAAAATGTTTTAAGCAGCTGCTGAAATGTTTTCAGGAAAAAAACATGTACAAAATGCTGAAACGCTGCGCTCTATGCAGTCAGGTGTGTAAATCATTTAATCATTGATTAAGTGGTTAATCGGGTAAAAATTTGCACCTGTTTAGTCATTTAATGGGTTCAAATTAAAACCCTAAATCTCCAAATCTTTACTCAGCTTCTCATTCTCTCTTAAATTTTTCAAGAAGAAGACGAACGTGCTGGATCTCTCTCTGCTTGTCATCGTGGTCGCCGTGGTGACGAACAAGAAAAAAACCCTAGATCTCATCGTCGTCTGGTTTTGTCGTCGTCTGTTGGTTGATCTCATTGTCCGGTGACTAACTAAAAAGAAGATGATGAACCCTGGATCTCGTCTTCGACATGTCGTCGTCTAGTGGTGGATCTCGTCACCGTGATGGTGGATCTCGTCATCGTGGTGGTGTATCTCGTCGATAAGCATCTCTCTCTCTCAGGAGAGAGAGATCGAGCTGAGATCGAGATAGTTGAGATCAAAAGATCTAGGATCGAGAGAGAGAGAGAGAGAGAGAATATATATGGGAGATGATGGTGGGCCTTGGCTTGGGCCAGGCTAAAATGGAAGAAAGAGTAAAGGGCATGCGGGCTTTTGGGCTTGGGCTTTGAGAGAAAATGAGAAAAAATAAATTAAAAAGAACAAGGGAATAGAATTAAAATCATGTTTGAATGTTTTAAGTATTATAATATTAGTATATATTAAAAATATTAATAAAATGTGTAATACGTTTAATCGGCGTGTAAATCGTTTAAGCGTTATTCGCTCCCAGACCGCGGGCGTAATGAAACCGTTTTTTAGAACATTTGTCTAAAAAAAGACATAACCAACTAGACTCAATCAAGACTCTACAAACTGATTCAAACGGAGTCCAGTTGAACTCAAACGAAAACCAATGATAACTACGACACATAGACTAAACAATCGTCCAAAAATTTAAAGAACACCACAACTAAATATGACTCAAAAATCACCGCCAAAGAGAGGCTATTGTGACACGGCGACGACGGCGCTGATACGAGTGAAAAGGAGTCAGTGTGATGTCCCCATCAAGTTTCTTCAGCAAATTTATAGTAAGAGCTTCAAGTATCTTGATGGGGTCATTATGAAGAAAAAGGAATGGAATTTGATTAGCCATTCGTCAACAAATCTGTCATTGTTAACTTTAAAGATAAGTCTTTGTGAGGAAGGCCTTCCCATAAAAGGCACTGAAAAAGAATCTAATCGAAAAGAACATGTGTTAAAGAGCCCATTAGGAATGAACACGTCAAGATTGGGTCTGATATTTCTCAAATAGAGGCAGGTGTTGTGCGAATGAACATGGACGTTGTTCCGAATACATAGGTGTTGCTCGAAAGGATGGTGAAGGCCCTCGAACTAACATTAATGTTACTCGAGCTAATGATGCAAACGGAGCTAACATTCCCCGAATTAAAGAGGATTAGCCACTTAACCACTTTGTATTATATGGTCGGCTAGGATTATTAATCCCTTGTACTTGTTTGTATATTTAATATATTTTGTTGCCTCCCAGTTTATACAAACACTTGTATTTTTATCTGATCATTGATTTATTTATGCAGAGAGTGTTAGGTATTGTTCCTGCTATAAATGCTTTCTTTTCGTGAATCGTTGTGCTTCTTCGCTTTGATTCTCAACCTTCACTACTCTTGGTAATAATTTGTCGTGTCTTTTCAAAACAATCTCGAATCCGACTCAATTAATGTGTATTCATAGATTCACAATTATCTCTTCGTCTCCTCTAGAGCCTGCTTTGTCTTCTTATAAATTCTAGAAGTTCACTTGTGATATCATCTTGTCAATTTTCTTTTGACAGCTTCATACTCTAGGCTCCTCTCACTATTCATCTATTTTCCTAGCTTTGGAGGCATATTTGCTTCTTCCATAGAGTTTTTAATTTACTTAACTTCTCCCAGTGGCCCTTGTCCCTTAAGAGGTCATCATCTTCTGGCTCCTCTAGGCTCTCCCACTCTTCGACTACTAGTAGCAGTCTAGACTTTTCTCCTTTGATCTTCTTGAGTCTCACGTGGCTCCAGCACTGATTCCTCCAACTCATGACCAAAATCAACTTCCTCTCGATCTTGAGGAAAAGCTCGTTCCCTGCCCTTATATCAGGACATGTTGTATGATGACATCTTTTTCTGGAGAAGAGGTTCCAGAAGATGCGACCTCTAAGTGCTCATTGTACGATGGCTCGGAGGAGCTTAATTCCATGACCCATACTGGGATTTCATCGAAGAATCGAAGCATCCCCTTGCGAAAGCTGATACCTAGGAGTAGGGGTGAGCATCGGTTCGTTCGGTTCGATTTTTGCTATTTTTTTGCAAAATCGAACCGAATCGATTAGACTTAGGAACCGAACCGACTCGGTTCTGTTCGGTTTATCGATTTTTCGATTAGGCACATATATTTCCACCATTTCATACATTTTTTAATTACCATTATATTATCTTCCCTAAATATCTAAATCTCAAATATTCAATACCCAAAGTAGAATAAGAAAAAGACCCTAACCTCATGTGAATTAAAAATTAATGTTCTAAAAATTTTACATTGTATTTGAGCTCTTATTATCAAAACTCACATAATTATTACAACTTATAATGACAAGAATGCAAAAGAAGAACTGTACTAATATAAATATTATTCTCAATTATGATGATGTACTTAACATAGTTTTCACATGTGCAACATAAAAAAGATGATATTGCTAGAAGTAATGAGATAAGGTTCTACCAGTTTTGTTATGAGCCACATGATTCAGTAAATTGAATTTGGATGGGGCGAGATATATCGGGGTGAGAGATTCGGTTCTGTTCGGTTCGGTCGGTTTGGTTTTCAGAACTCAAAAACGAAACCCGACCGAACTAGAGTGGTTCGGTTCGGTTCGGGTTCGGGTTTCAGGTTCGATTGGTTATTCAGTTATACCCGAACTCTACTCACCCTACCTGGAAGGATGTGGATGATGACGATGACAGTGACGATGATGAAAAAGAGGGTGAGGAGATGAGAAATGCCAATGACTATGATGACAACGATGATAACTAGCTAAACAAAAGATTTTCTTTGGGCATGCTTAAGAGTTTGTATGCTCCTCGTAGGCGTGCCTCGTCCGTAATTTAGCTTTTTCTTGAGTGTAAAACTGTTCCTTTTGTTGAGCATGTCCATGCTTTCGATTTTGCCTGAATTTTCTTTGAATTTTTCTTTTGGTCGAACACTCTTATATTGTCTATGTTGTATGGGCACGGCAACATTGAGATGGACACGGCATGTGGACACGTGACAAATACTTAAAAATACACATGACCATATGTCTGACACGCGTATTGGAAACGTTACACGATATATCTCCATGATAGAAGTGTCTGTGCTATATAGTGTATTGTTTCTTCAATCATAGGAAACAAGTCTATTTGATGAAAACTTGCCACTGGGTGACAATTTGTTATTCGAAAACACCTCCATATTAGAGCTCGAATAGTAGTTATTTACTCTTGAATATGCCTTTCTTATAAAAGAATCTTCATGCTTTAATAATCCCATTGTTCTTGATAATATCGGAGGTCGAAGAAGAACAATGCAACTCATTCAAAGGAAATAAGATAACCATCTGTTACTCGAAATAACAGAGATGAATGTATTTATCTGTTGATCAATAGAGCTTTAATAGACCATTAATATAATTTCCTTGATCGAAATAGCTTTGATCGAAGTGGATGTACCACATATTTGTCCTTTTTTGGAGAGCAGGCAACAACCATTATCATTGCTCGAACTTCACGCTTTGAGTGTCTTTAGAGAATATGGTGATGCTTGATAATATTTCTGTTGAATGCTTTCTTCTGTTCGAAATTCGTGCTGAACTAGGAAATTGACATTGTTATGTTCAGGAAGCATTTCTTGGCCGCCTTTAGGGAATGTACACATGCTTCTTGTGGTAAAGAACTTGCTTGTACCAATCTTTAACAGGTATTTTGATGATACTCCACCAAATGCTTGATGTGATGGGCTTGAGAGATTGAATTGCACGAAACGAGGTTCAACCAACTAAAGTCTCTTTATTTGAGAGCTTTCATCATTCTGTCGTAGTTATGGGGTGGGTTGCCCGTTCTTGCAAGACTATTCGAGTGGCTTGTTCGACCAGACCAAGGACTTGCGGAACCACCAGTCTGGATTTAAAGTTGCACTCAGGACTTATGGTCATGCTGCCTAAAGCTTTGTTAATGTATTCATTCGACTTACGGGCGGCATCATAACTATGTTCACGAATACAGCCTACCCAAGGCTTTATAGCTGATCGATTGTGCCTATTGAGCAATGTTCTCAATAGTCTGTTTAGGTTTTACGAGTTTTGAGACTCGTCTAGCACTGATCCCATACTGTTTACTGTTTCGCCGAGTAGATTCCACTACCTTTGTTAGGAAGAGCAGTGATGCTCTTGAACCCGTTCAGTTTATATTCAGCTTACATTGATTGTCATTCGACTGACAATCAGCTCTTAAGGATGTTCAGAAGCTACAGTATAGTGTCGTGTTCAAAGAAATATATAAAGTGCATAAACTTGTTCGAGAACGACATCTGTAGTAATTTAGGGAGAAAACATTTGCCATATTAATTCACATTCCTTTTTGTTTTATAAAATGATCATGTCCAATATAAGCATGTCACTTGCTCAAGCGCACTGTCTCTTTAGTTCTTACAAGTTTTTTGTCATCTACCCCATACGATTTGATCTTGCTTCGAAATTTGTCT